>JAVJIF010010551.1:0-98536 GCA_038442645.1 Agave tequilana | reverse complement strand
TTTTTTGCTGCAAACGATATGGCGAACAATTTTCCCATATCGTATCGGCAGCAGACAAAAAAGGAGATATCGGACGATATCTCGGCCGAGTCGGCCGATATTTAAAACAGGGATCAGGAATAATGATAGAACTGAGGATACTAGATAGAAACTTTGAGATGGCTAAAGGACATATGGTGAATGCTAGTAATATCCATTTTGAGAAGCTTATGGGAACATGTTGCAGATGTCTGTGGGGAATGATTTTAGAAAAACTGGTATTTGATGAGAGAATATTCATACTGCCTCCCTCTCAGTTGATAGGATTAAATATATTCCCTAATGCTGTTAGTGTTATACCATTATAAATTGGTTATCTTCTGAAGCCTTCTACTTTTGGTACTTCAAACCCCAGATCCCCTCTTGTATTAGCGTTATCTCCCAGTATTGTTGGTATCGGACTGTTAGCAATCAGAACCAAAATATTGCCTGATACTGGGATTTTGTTTGACAGAGACCAATTTTCTAGAGGGGTGTTATCAGGTTGGCATGCTTCGATTCCGAACCAATACACCTGATATGCATCAATATCTGCTAATTTTTTAAACATTGTTGATCGTACAGCAAAAGTTTTAAAGAAAATTGCGAAACTATTCCTATGAACAGAACTGCAGGCAGTATTATTTTGTTACTACTTGCTACATACCCCGACACAAATCTAATTTTTTACTAGTTCTCATAATAGAAAAATTCAAAAGAAGAAAAAGGTTAACAGATACAGCTAAACATGATAATTGCTTAATATCTTAGTTACAACTATGACTCAATTCAACTCACAAAGCATGGTTTAAATTCTCTGTATCATTATTGACCAATGGTTTTTAGTATCAATATTGTCAATATCAGCAATATGATATTATAGGTTAATAGTTAATACCGTATCGGGTACCTTAAAACGCAATACGATATTGTATGTATATATTGGAATTGGCCTATATTTGAAGCCATGCCTCACACGACACAAATTTTGACCTCTTTGCAATGTGCATATCAGATAAAATGAAAGTGTACCTTTAGCATTCCACTTCTAAGGATTTGAGCTGTCTAGCTTAGCCATGTGCCAAGAGAATTAATGTAAGCTCAGCTAGATGGGATTTTTATTCATGCTTATTTAGTTCTTTCTGAATTCACTTATAAGGTAACCACAGTTTATGAGTTCTTTTGAGGTCACTTCTAAGGGCAAGCCCATAAAGGACATAAATTTTGACCTTTCTGCAATGTGCATGTCACATTAAAACAAAATATTACCTTTTATATTGTGATGTAACTTCCAAGGTTGTTAGTTGTCTTGCTTAGGCTGCTTAGCTATATGCCGTGAAAATTGATGTAAGCTCAGCTAGATGTTTTTTCCCCCATTCGATTGTGAATGAGTTCTTTGCAAGTTTAGTATCATGGTTAATGCATTGTGAGTTTTGTATTGGATAAGTCTTGTCTGCTTATTTTGTGTCCTCTTCAGCAGAATTCTCAAGATCTGTAGATGATGCTCACTAAGTATCGAGAGATTTTTCGTGGTCTTTTGGATAAAGAAAATGTAGTGCTTCAATTTTATTGTTGTCATCAACTGCTGCAATTACTATAAGCTTTCGACCATCCCTAACTATTCTTTCACGGCAATGATTTTTGACAAAGACCTTTTCAGTGTAGATCAATATCATTGATACTCCAGGTCACGTGGACTTCACCATTGAAGTTGAAAGAGCTCTTCGTGGTTCTTGATGGTGCCATCCTTGTCCTCTGTAGTGTTGGTGGTGTACAAAGCCAATCCATAACTGTTGATCGTCAATGAGAAGATATGAGGTTCCAAGGGTTGCATTCATTAACAAGTTAGATCGCATGGGAGCAGATCCGTGGAAGGTTCTCAATCAGGTGAGACTTTTTCCTAATTGCTTTTCATCAAGCATCTGAATTCCATTGCCTGTTATGTGCACTTGTTTGGTCTATATGAATCAATTCTATGGTATATGAGGAGATGTGGTCTTCAAATGTTTCATTTTTAGTTGTCTTTGCTGTAAAAAGTTAATTGGTTTTCTTATTCTTATCCCTTATCTCTAAGAAGCTGATTACTACATTTCATCTATCGCAAAATTTTATCTCATCAGTCCGAAACAGGGAAAGCTTACCAACTTATTCCTATCTTTTGTTGAAAATTTGTTTGACAATTTCTTTTCTCGTGTTTATCTTGTAAAAGCCTACTTGAAGAATTGAACATGAATCAGCAAGTCGAATAAAAGTTTGAGTTTGTGGACGATTGAAACCTGTCTCTCTTTTTTCCCGCATCCCCCCCCCCCCCCCCCCCCAAAAAAAAAAAAAAAAAAAAAAAAAAAAAAAAAACTCAAATTTTCCTTTTCTCCGCCTTCTTTATTGTTTGGACTTTGGAGTCTGCAACATCATATTTTACTTGAGACCTTATCTCCCTATTCGAGAATAGCCACAGTATTTGGCATTTTCTAACCTAGATCTACTTCTTTTTTGGTATTATAGCCTCCTTCCATTTTTCTATGTATCAGAAAAAAAAATAAGGGTTGGGGGGGTTGACCTATTTCATCCTTCTTTTCATTTTAACTCAATCAATCATGAGGAAGAAAAAAACTGGATCCACATGAAGATGGACTAATAAACTAAGAGCGATCAATGCAAATTATGAAAGATATGTCAAAGTTTTTTTTTGCAGCAATCTGAACTAAGTAGGGATCCATCATTGTCCCAATCTTGTCATGAACAGTTGATACTACTAAACTTCCATTGCTATCATTCACCCACATAATTTCATCTCCATTGCCGCTTATCTTGAAACCATACAATCTTCACATTGCCTCTTATCGACACAGGAGCTTCTTCCCAAGAAGTACCACCAAAATCAACAATGTCTTTATTGTTGCTTTTGTTGCCACCATCACTGTCATCATATGGTTCGGTTGCTGCCAAGTGCTGCCATCATCTTCATCATTACCAAGACCCACTGTTCTAATAATCGGTTTCATTATTCGTGCGGTCCAACACTGAATAATGATTAATCGGATTAATCGGGAATTAATCAAAGATTAATCATTTTTGAATATTTTAATATATTTAATTATATTTATGCACAAGTACATATGAATATATACAGTTAATTGTTGAAAATAACTATATAAACCATGATATGATGAACAAGACAATATGAATATATAGTAAAAAAGAAGTAAGAGAACTTATCTCTTCACATTAGTAATCCAAGATTTTAAATTTTGCAACATAAATATAAATCAAAGAACTTACCTGCAAAATAAGATAAATAAAAAATTAGTCAATTTATCAATCAAATAATGAGCTTTAAAGAATGATGGAAAAAGATTGCTAAATAAGTTAATTTGAAAAATAATCAAAAATAATAAAACATAAGTATCACTTTACGCAAAATGCACAATAATAAAATATTATAATTCATTACCATTTAATAAATAACAGTTCGCCTACTATTTAATAAAAGATCATTATCAAATCATCAACATCACAATATAAACTACTTAACGATCCAACACACACAATGTGATAAGTTTTTCAAAAAAAAAATATGAAATGCCTAAATGATTAATCGGGATTAATCAAATTAATCGGGCATTAAATGAGGATTAATCGGGGATTAATCGTTTTGGATCCGATTAATCGCCCGAGCGCATAATCAGAGCGATTAATGTAACATAAGCGGGCTGCCACCGAATAGGATTAATCGGCCGATTAATCCGATTTTTAGAATAGTGCCAAGACCTGATCACCACCATCTTGGAAACAATGATCCTTTTCTGTCCTATTTGTTGTTGTTTGGCAATTTATTTCTCGGTGGATGATAGTAAAGGGCGTGATTGAAAGATGGTACATGGACTCATGCGTTAGTGAACCACAATGGAAGTGAATGATGCAACCAAAGAAATTAGAAAAGGAAAATTTTAGCTTTCTTTTCTAATCTTTGTGTCATGTTAGTTGTTATAGTTTTTAGAGGACTGTTTTGCAAAATAGGGTTCTAAGAACAGGTAAGGCTGAATTTCAGGATTTTGATTTGATCAAGGATCGAGGTATTGTCTGAACCATCTTGGTTTCGATTATTTTGTTTCGGTTTGAGGGGACTTGGTCCAAAACTTGTATCGAAAAATCGGTCTGTGTTGTGTCAGCCTATTGACCCTGGAACAGGTAAAATCCTTTGATTAAACCAGAAAAATCCAAATTGGCAGCAATTCCATCTGAGTCCTAAGCCAGACTAGACAAATAAAGAAAGTAACTAAGGGTTATAGTAAAAACAATATCCCTAGAACTTTTAAAGGAAAAAATTAATTAAAGGGGGAGATGGAGGAAGAGAAAGAGGGCAGGGGAAGAGAGTTATACAGAAGAAGGGATTTACCAGAGCACCGTTTCGTGCTGCTCACCATCATCAGCTGCTGCTCCCCCCTCCCGTCCTCAAACAGATAGTCTGGGCGGGAGGTGGATATTTGTTTTGCGTTAAGTATTCGAATACGTATGATCATGTAATCTTCTTCAGGCCATACCTTGATAGTTACTCTTGCTTGATAACAGTAATCGAAACCAGTTTTGTACCTTTGGAAATGGATCTGTACTATCCCCATGTGCATTTTTACTTGCATTTAAGCTTATTTATTTGTCATCTTTCCATTGGAAAGGTGCTTTTAGTTTTGAGCTGTGGAATTCTGATGCAGAAATTTCTTATCTAGGCAAGATCTAAGCTTCGACATCATAGTGCAGCTGTACAAGTTCCAATTGGGTTGGAGGAGGATTTTCAGGGCCTCATAGATCTTGTAGAATCAAAAGCGTATTTCTTTCATGGTGCCAATGGGTATTTATACTTGTGTCCTTGATTCACTATTTATAAACTATACACTTTTCCTTGATTAACAAGTTTATCTGATCCCCCAATATTTTTATTATTCCGTACAGCGAAAAAGTTGTGACAGGTGATATTCCAGCTAATCTTGAAGCACTAGCATCAGAAAAGCGCCGTGAACTAATTGAAGCTGTTTCCGAAGTAGATGATAAACTTGCTGAAGTTTTTCTAAATGATGAACCAGTGTCTTCTAATGACCTCAAGGTGATTTCAAAAACATGCATTTAATTTTTCCCCATTACATCATTTTCAAACATTAATATTAAACAATATGCTCATAAACAATATATATGGTGCCTGTGCTCATAAACAGTATGCTGCTGAATATTTCAGATAATTTTAAAAAATAAACATCTAATGAATATCTCAGATATTTCAAGAATACGTTTGTAATTATGCTTAGTCATCACAGACACTGTTCATTGACCGCAGATGTCGCTCAGCAGGAAGATAACTTCATTTCCATAATGCAGATATGGATATACTTTCATTGGAATTATCACTTGCGTACTTTTTCTTAATCAGCTGGCTTTCAACAGGGGCTGGGTTGGGGCTGCGCCTAAGGTAAGCCCCGGCCCTGGGCCTAGGACCTAAGAATAAAGCCAGGGGCAGGGACCCTAGGGCCCGAACCCATTATCCCCTAGTCGTGACACATGGGATTTCATAGTTTGAATTTGATTTTAACTTTATACCCGCAGAAGAAAGCTTTTCCTTTCTGGTTTTGATCTCCCTTGATCATTGGAATACTGTTGGCTGTTTAATATGTTCATTTTTTGAGTTAATACTAGACCATCTAGTTTCATATTAAGTCTTTATTTTCACATTGTTTTCTCAACAGATGGCAATCCGCCGGGCTACTGTATCACGCAAATTCGTCCAGTTTTCATGGGAAGTGCATTTAAAAACAAGGTGCTTGACTACATATTTTCTGTTAATTATTTTTTATTTAATATCCTTTTATCTTCTTATTGTTTAGTCTTTAAACTGGTCTTTCTTTGGAACCTAATTTTTATCCATGCTTATTTAGTTAAACTTTATGCCATTATGAAGTCACAACGATAGCCTGGACTTTCCTTCTTAGTTCTTTTATTATATATAAGCTATTGCATGTAAAATTCCCACTTTTGGTAGAAAGTGTATGTAGAAAACCAGAGGATCTGTGGCAGCTCTATAAATCTATTTAGTATATAATTTAGTTCTTTATGTTGATTCTATATGACATTCAAGTAAACAGAGTGGGATATTTTCATTGGATATCTATGAATAGTAATCTTCATGGTTGTCTTTAAAGAAGTGGATAAATTTACTTAAAGAACATGATAAATTTTTAGAAATTACCTGATACTCATATGATATATGAGCATTTCAACCATAGAAAGTGTGCCAATGAAAATTGATATGAGAGCATGCCAATAAAATAAACTAATAAGTTTAGTTATTAAACAACAAGAGTAAGTGATGTAACACGGGATAGGATCGCAATCACCTTTAAACTAAAAATTGAAAACTAGGATTTTGAAATGAAGAAATAGAAAAGAGATTATGGTTTATAGAAAAGAACCGGATAAATATTGAGCTTCGCACCCCTTGCGCGGGCTTCACACCTATTACACCACAGGCTTCACACCCATTACTCAAAAGCACTCTCAAGAGAATTTAAATGAAATTTTTTTATTTAATCATTGTCTACCTATTCATTGAGTTGAGCTTCTTTATATACTCTTAAAAGTGAACTTCTCTGTCACAACTGATGTAGCACTAAGTTTCATAATAAAAGAAAAAACTAAATTCAAAAATAGACTAAGACATAAAAAGATAACTAGCACTGGTGTGATGTCCCTATCATTTTCCGAGGATGGGAGAGGGTCGATCCTGTCAAGTGAAGACATCTCTCATGAAGCATCTCAATCAGGCAATGGTGGTGGTCATAACAGCAGCACTAATGCATCACATCGAGACCAAGGTGGTGGAGGTGGAACAGGTCTTTATATCGGATCAATAAAAGATGGCAGCTCGATCAAGGCACCAATAGCATAGTGAGGCACGTTATCCATGATGAAAACTGAACCAACTGCACTTTGCACCATAAGTGACCTGATCTCCTGTGAGCCTGACTCCTGTAGACATAGTTGCAATGGGTCGTACTTATCAGGCGATTTTAAAAAAATGATACCTCATACCTGCCAAAGGTGATACTAGCTCCAAGCAGGCTTCGCTAGAAGATCTACAAGAGTCTCAGTAGGGAGCTCTTCAACTTACATAGGCTGTGGGAAATCTCTTCTTGCTGTGACACCGACTCAGCAACAACTTATGACCCTCTAGCTTATCATCAACTTCCGGCTCTGGTTCTGGATTGTCATCAATTTCTGGCTCTGATTCTGGATTGTCAACAGCCTTTACGCCCTGCTTTCTAAACTTCACCATGCCAGCGGAGGATCTTCTTACATTCAGCGACCAGATCGCTAAATGTGGCCCCTCGAGTTATGGAGCATACCGAGTATGAAGAAGCTCTTGTAAGATAAGCTATTCTCGACAGTCGATATGACTGTCTTTCCACCACCAATAAGCTTCTCCAGCCAACTTATTTGAACATAATGGCATTTCTGCGCAGATGTCGAGCAGAAATATCTGAAAAAAATTCTCAGATGATTTTCCCATTTTTCATACCCATCCTAATCATAAAAATCCGAAAATACGAAAGAGTTGCATACATGTCCCTTTCAACCTCCTTTTCATCCCCATCAGTATAAATGTATTTGACACAAAAGTAAAACCCCATGAATAAAACTCAGTGCATAAAGATCAGAGATGACCTAATAAACTCAGTGGCTTGAATTGGACTCAAATTGGGCTAAAGATGTGGCCAGAAACGCTAATGTTGCTGGGACAGTACTGGTGTCAAATACAAGCTCATGGAGGTCGGAATTGTTGCTCAAGTGAGTGCTATGAAATCTTTGTAGTGGCTCCAGGGCTCAGTCACGAACCTGACGTTTCGAACAGAGCTCGAAACAGGCGAAAATTAGACTCCAAACTGGTTGGGGGTGGGAAAATGAACAGTAATCGCGTGATTACTGTTCACGGTGAACAGTAACCTTTTTTGGGTTCCTCTCTTTTTTCTTTTTTTTTTTTTTTTTGTTTTTTTGTTTTTTCTCTTCTTTTTTTGAAATAGTTTAGGGATTTAGATCTAGGGTTTGGGGAAAAAGGGAAAAAATTATTTGAGGGGATTGAAAACAAGAGCTCTGATACCAAATTGATGTAACACGGGATATGATCATAATCACCTTCAAATTAAAAATTAAAAACTAGGGTTTTGAAATGAAGAAATAGAAAAGAGATTAGGGTTTATAGAAAAGAACCAGTTAAATATTGGGCTTCGCACCCCTTGCGCAGGCTTCACACCTATTACACCACGGGCTTCATTCACACCCATTACTCAAAAGCACTCTCAAGAGAATTTAACTGAAAAGTTTTTATTAATCATTATCTACCTATTCATTGAGTTGAGCCTCTTTATATAGGCTCTTACAAAGTGAACTTTCCATCACAACCGATGTGGGACTAAGTTTCATAATAAAAAAAGTTAAATTCGAAAATAGATTAAGACATAAAAGATAATTAGCACTGGTGTGATGTCCCCATCAGTAAGAGGGAAGGGGAAACTATCTACATTTGAGAAGCGGTTTCAGGCTTAAGAAGTGAATTTTCATCCCAAGTGGGGTGCCTTGGACAATTGCCTCGTCTTTTGCTTAGCTAGACTCAATGTAATTGCCTAAGTGCCTCAATAAGGCCACCTAGGTGAATAGACAACCCACCTGTCAGAACCTAGGGAGGATGAGAAGGCAGGGATAACAATGTTTTAGAAAAAATGGAATTGAGTTATGGGTAACTGCCCTCTAAGCCAAAAACTATTTTGTAACGTGCAACAGTTATGTTCTTATGATTTTCTATATTTCCGACATTGAATTTGGGGTAATCTTGGTATTTTAAGTTTCTTCATCTTGATAGGAGTGAGCTAACTATAAATTCCTGATATTAATTCGAGGAAAAACGGTGTGGGCAAGGTACTTTCATAAATGGGAACATGGCATTTGTTACCCCTGTCTCACTTGATTATTAACTGCATAGAATGTCTTACTCAACGTTAACTGTGTTGAAATAATGTGGGTCAATGCATTAGGATTGTATGAGTGGGTGGAAGGTTGTGGGTGAGATTATGTTATGCCTGTATACATGCATAGCGGATTTGACATTTGCAATAATTCAGGTGTGTTTTGGTATTCTGGATTCATGGTTGATCTTTCTGTGATCTATCACATTACATTCTAAACTTAAGAGGAAATTTAGTCCATAAGCTTATTTGTCCATTTTGAGAATCCAGCATAGTAGTATTCTGAATCCCTGATTTTCACCAGTGCTTGGATTGCAAAGGGAGATTGATATTTTTTGTTATTTAATTCTTTCGTCAAACTGCTAAAGTTACTGCATCCTATTTTTTGCAATTTGATGTTTTTAGGGAGTGCAATCTCTTCTTGATGGGGTGCTCGACTATTTGCCTTGTCCCACTGAAGTTGAAAACTATGCCCTTGACCAAAATAATTCCGAGGAGAAGGTACTGGGGACTCTGACTATTAAAAGCTTGAATATTTATAGGCTTTCATTTTTTTTTCTTTATTTTCAAATTTTATACAGCAAAATCTGATTGATTTTATCTTTTGCTTTACTGCTTTTAGATTTCATTATCTGGAACTCCAGCTGGTCCCCTTGTTGCTTTGGCTTTTAAGTTAGAAGAAGGACGATTTGGTCAATTAACTTATTTGAGGTACAACTTATTGGTCAGGTTTATTGTTGATGTTTGTTATTTTGCAGTTTGATTGCATTAATGGAGTGTCTCTGAGGGTGCAAGTTTATAGATAAATTGTTTTAGTAAAAATAATGATTTAATCTGGCAGGATCTATGAAGGTGTCATCCGAAAGGGGGACTTCATAATCAACATAAACACGGGGAAGAAGATTAAAGTAAGATTAGTTTTGTTTTCCATGTTTTATGATCTGAATCCTGGAGTTGATGTTGATCCTTTTCCCTGATATGTTGATTAGACATGATATGCTGCATTTCAAGATAGTAAAACTTATTCAATGGACACACAGAAGTTGTTGAATAAGATTAGACTAAATTGTTCGCCAAAATGTAGTTGGTGAAAATTTTTGTCTCCACATCTCACTGTAGGTGCTACTCCACTTTCAAAAAAATTCTCTTGACAAATGCAATCAAGTTATATTACACCCCCCCCCCCCCTCTCTCTCTCTCTCTCTGTGCGTGTGAGTATTGAATCACATTACTGACTAAATTGTTCACCAATTCTAATGGATTGCTACTTCGTTATTATACGCAGGTTTTGTCATCTTTACTCACATGTTTTCATTATATCTTGCAAATTTGATGCCTTTGGTGCAGTTTTGCTGTTTATGAAGTCTTTTTATGAATTGATTTTAGGTGTAAACTTTAATAATATATAGTTTTATTTTAACAAAAAAATAGAAATATTCTCCCCCCATACGTTATTTATAAGTGCATATATGGATGGATCCTTTCGGCACCCATGGGGTTAGGATAATTTTGAGAATGGACGTTTTGTTTTGGATTTCACTTGTTATCCTGGTGAGGAAGCTAACTTGGGAGACTGACGACTTACTGGCTCCATGATGGTGATTCGAGTAGTTGCGGTACCACTATGCGAAGATTTATGGAAACTTTTGCTGTCCTTTCCAGATGAATGGTCTTGTCCATCGCTTGTTAATTCTTGGTATGGAAGTCACCAGACCCCCCCCCCCCCCCCAACCACCAATGTCCAATAATGCTACAACTATTTAACCTTTACTAGGATTCTGTTGCCATCCCTTGGATGATAAGAAGTTACATTGGTTTTGTTTTGTATAGACAAAAGTGAATCACCCTGAATGGTTCTGGTTGAAGCTAAGAGGCTAGCAAAATTAGTATGTAGGTTGGGGAGTAATTATGTGGTAAAATTCTGTGTTCCCATCTAGTTGACTATAACGTCTTCATTGATTTTATGTGCTTTCTTCCCTTTTTTATATAATTTTGTGTTTTTCTTTTTGAATCATTTATAATTTATACATAAGTATGTGAATTGGAACTTCTCTTTTGTTAGGTTCCTCGGTTAGTTCGGATGCATTCCAATGAGATGGAGGTCAGTTATTATTATTTATACTTGACTCTTTAGTCTTTACTTACTGTTTAGCTATGGATTTTGCTTGTCTCTTTTCTTCTCCATACTTTGTGTATAGTTTCAACTTTTCTTAGTGTTGTAGGCTGTATGGCTGATCTGTGTTCGGATATGTTTGCTCTGCAGGACATTCAAGAAGCTCATGCCGGGCAAATTGTTGCCGTTTTTGGTGTAGATTGTGCATCAGGTAGCCTATCTAACATCATCTTACTTAGTTTTGCAGTTCTGTCAGTTTTGCTTCAGCTAAATCTTTTCTTATTCCAATTTGCCAGGTGATACATTTACAGATGGGTCTGTTAGATACACCATGACTTCTATGAATGTTCCCGAGCCAGTGATGTCCCTGGCGCTTTCTCCTGTATCTAAAGATTCAGGAGGACAGGTAATTGGTTTTTAAATCAGCATTCTTATGGTTTGAGTTAGCACACTAATTTATGAAAAATAACCCCGTTTTATTTCCTTCTTCTCCAGTTTTCAAAAGCTTTAAATCGTTTCCAGAAAGAGGATCCAACTTTTCGAGTTGGTTTGGATGCTGAGAGTGGGCAGGTTTGTGTACTTTTATCCTCTTACTTGACCTTTATATACTTTAAGATAAATAATAGAACATCTCGTCTGCAGACCATTATATCTGGGATGGGAGAGCTGCATTTAGATATTTATGTTGAACGTATCCGGAGAGAGTATAAGGTGCAATCTCTTTCCACTTGTGCATTTGCTGTATATAGCCTGATCAAAATTTCCTATGCAAGAATTACATGCATAATCCAATTCAGTGCAATGCTGGCTAGCAGTCTGGATTTTGAATATTATTTATGCAAAAGGCTAGCTATATTTAGGTTATCTAATTCTCTAGATGTGCAATTTGTTTTTAATTTTTTATTGGAAATACTGATTGCATCTGAACTGTTGAAACTACACGATTGCTTATTTCTCAGCATTTTGAATTTGTGATGTCAAGGTTGATGCAAAAGTTGGAAAACCTCGAGTTAATTTTAGGGAGACTGTCACGAAGCGTGCTGAATTTGATTACTTGCATAAAAAGCAATCAGGAGGCCAAGGTCAATATGGACGCGTTTGCGGGTAAGTGTATACACGCATGTTATCTTTTTGCCTGTCATATTCTTTACTATAAGCGTGTGCAACTTCAAATTCAAATCCTATTACAATGCCCTGCATGGGAGCAGTGATCAATTTTTCCATTATCCTTTGGGGCATCAGGTATACCCCCCAACACACACACACACACACACACACACACACACACACAGAGAGAGAGAGAGAGAGAGAGAGAGAGAGAGAGAGAGAGAGGATGCGCACGTTATTCGCACGCACACACACAGACATTCCAGGCCACCACCACAACTCAGCTGTCAACTTAGTTGGCAGTGATCTATTTGTCTATCTAAAGACATCAGATACCCAGCCCATATGCAGGGTGCTCTGATAAAATTCATTCTCATGTAACTTCTTTTATCTATGAAAATTTTAGTCGAAGTCAGTGGATGTCCTCATCAGTCCAAATAGCAGATAGGTTCGATGTTGTGCTTGCTCTACATGAAAATATTCATTTTTTGTATTTTTTGTGTTGAATGGTGTAGGAAACAAGTGTTCTGAATATTCTGATCCCTAACGGTGTAATGTTTGTTTCAGTATCATTGCATTAACATTGTTCTTGTTACAAGGTGTTGATTTCTTTTCTACTGATCCCGTTAACTTTATAGACATCCTGTTAACTAACACCAATTTCTAACCATTCACATGACTGCATTGATTTGGATCTAGTCTCAGCTTTATTGAGCCTGCAATGAACTTCACTTGCTGTTGAACAAGTAGTTGACAGCTACAAAATTTATTTGAATTTGAAAGTGGTATTTATCATTATACACTTGTATCTTTGGCCAATTCAAAAGCTTTAGCAATATGGTGGGTTCTGCGAGTTAAAAGCCCGTGACTAACTTGTGAAAGCTGCAGCGAGAAAGAGCTGCCTTACCGCCCACATGCAGGTATAAAAAACGTGAGTGACCCATGTAGGTCATATTCAAACCGTCATTGAAGCAACCCCAATCAATCAGGAAACATGTGCTGACCGGGGTTACCAAATTTGTCCCTGCCCTCACCATTTCCGATCCGGATTGTGCGTGGTACATTTGCGATCCGGATCAGCTAAATTGAACCGTTCCTGTAAATGATTGTAATCTAATGAAACAAAAAAAAAACTTATACTCTTAAGGTTGAAGAAAGGAAGGAAGCCCTAACCTCTCTTATTCGTCGATGATTTAAGGAGGTTGTTGAAGCACAAGTGCGAAACTCACATCTCTCCTTTCTACTTCATCCTCATTGCGAGGTATGATCTCCTTTTACTCCATCAGCTATTCCTTTTCTGTATTGAAGCGCAAAGAAGAGAAGGATCTAGTAGTACCATCTAATCCCATTCTTTGTATGAGGTCTCAACAATCTCAAATGACTATGTTACTTCAAGTGGGCATCTAGATCTTAAGGCTAAATGGAAGAAAGCTCTGTAGCTTTCTTCTATTTTGTATTAATTTTGGGACTTCTTAATTATTTCTGAACTTTCATTGCTATGGAATAGTGGGCATTTGCAATTTTAAATATTTTTTTATTATTATGCTATTTGAATATTGAATATTTAATTAAATATGTTGTTAGATATATTGAATATATACATTATGTGTGTGTATGTGTGTGTGTGTATAACACATGTTAACGATCCAGAAATCATTCCGCGTTCCGAATGAACGTTTTAGTTCCAACTAAGCGATCCGAAGAATGCTACCCCTATTGTACTGAGTTCCTGGGCTAGTCATGTTTTCTATTCCCGTTTTCGTACCGTGTACCAGGTAACATTGGTCCTGATCTGCACAGATAAAACAAACACTAGTTCTTTCTTAATACATTACATAAAACATGGCTTTACTTCCTCCAATAATGAAACACGATGGTAAATAATATTGTCGTCTTTCTTTAATTAATTAGAACAAAAGGTGGATGCATGGAAGTCAAGTGAATAGGTTTCCTCTTTGCTTGGATGAGTCTTCTCAGGAAGTTTGTCTTGTAAGAAGTCAACTGAAATAGTTTTAAGATGGGGAAAAAAGTAATAGGCAGATCTCTAAATCATAAGACCTTCATTCAAAAGAGATTGTCAACCACTGTATAGCAGGACACTTGGTTATATCATGAAGCCGCCCCTGTGTCTGATATTTATCTGACATAGACTTGTCGGGATGCCTCGATATCCAAATTTTGGACATTCTTTCTTGATACTCGAAAAATGCAATGTTAACCATTCTATAATTGTTCTTTTAATTTTCATAATAAACTATAAGGTTCATAAAAGTATATTAGAGTAGTCCGGTGTGTGCGCGCGTGTGTGTGTGAGCACGCGCGTGTGTGTGCGGGGTGTGTGGGCATGGGGTTTTGTGCGTGCGTGCGTGTATGTGTGGTTTGGTATGGGGTGTGTGGGCTTGTGCATGTGAAATAATTTTATGCACATATATATTTATGCATGATATTTGTATGCATTTATCTGTGTATTTCTTACATGCATGCATCGGTGGTATTGTGTATTTTTCTTTTTGTGTGTGTGTGTGTGTGTGTGTTTTTTTTTTTTTTTTGGGCGGGGGGGGGGGGGGGGTGTGGGGGGGGGGGTCTCTATTTGGTTTTTTGGCTTTATTTGTGCCTTAGAGTTGAAAGCAACTCTCTACAAACGTGTTATCTTTACCTTTTAACTTTCTTAGGCGAGGAAACTTCTAGATAGTTGTTGCTTGGTTGCATGAGCTTAAGTTCCATATTTTCCAAAGACTTTTAGGATTCACTGGAGGAACCTCTCTTGTCCATGGTTTCCTTGGCTAGGAGTTTGGCACAATTTAGAGGGTTGCCTCAAGTGGACTGCATTTAAAAGATTTCCAAGTCTTTCATGGAGCTTTTGCTCGATATAAAAAACCCCATTTGATGGTTGGATGGTAAAAGACTTCAATGAAAATGATGTGAAGGAAACACACATATAGATCAATAGATAAAGTTCATAAAGGAATGGGAACAGAGAAAGAGAGGAAGGGGAGGAGGTCTACTATTAGAAAGAAGATTTAATGTTTTTCCATTGCATTTCTTCAAGATTAGTGCAAATGCATTAAATATTTTTTTGACATTTATAAATGTAGTAAATGCACCATCAAGTAAAGGTATGTACCCCAATCTAAAAGCACACCTGATATTGAGTCTATCTAATACAATCATCTATGGAGATCTATCTAAATCTTAACTTAAGAAATTTGACCAAATCTTTTCATATGCAAATAGATCAACCAATTCAAAATGTTCAATCCTTAGAAATATTTACGTTTCTAATATTATAACTACAAAATGCACGTTCATATAGGCTATAAAATTGACTCAACTACGTAATTTAAATATAAAATGAAAACCGTAAAAATTAGACTAATTAGAAAGAAAAGTCATCAGACTAGAATCTAGATTTCATTAGGATTCAAAGGAAACCATCAAATTAGAATTCCAATGTAATAAGAATCCTAGAGATCTGTATATTTATTTATTGTATTGGGCTTAGAAGGATCCACATGGAGGTTGCCTCTAACATCAATTAGATGTTGCTTCTTTCATGTCCACAGTTTTATGGTCAAAATAATCTGTGCATGCATGCTGTAATCAAATTGTAATGCTGAGAGAACTTGGAATAAAGTGGGATCCTCCTCCATGAATGACTTGGAAGCAAATTTGTTTCTTCTTCTTGGTTATAATCTAAGTTGAAATGCCTCAGATGAGACAAAAGCATGCTCAATTGTATTGTCATCTTTGGAGCTTTTGTTTGTTGAGTCACATGAGGACTTATGGAGATCCAATTTTGCATGTCGTGGGGACATATTGGGTTCAATTTTGGACTATGGAGAGAAGGTGCATATGGGGCAGGGTTTTGGTTATGCTACTAAGGAGGATGGACTGCCAAATATAGCTATGCTGAATTGAATGAATGGCTTGGAAGGAAATGTTCTTAGACTGTGTAAGAATCCAGCAGCAAAGACTTAGCTTGGATCACCCTTTTCTGCACTTGCTCAAACAATAACTAGTGAATATATTATGACACAAAATTATGGTCAGATGGTACAAGTATGAAACTGGCTTTGCATGTGGTATTTATGTTGGATATCAAAACGCCAAGTGGAAATTTTTGTTGGGCCTTTTCCCTTCTAGCTTATTTTAGATCTTAATATAGTTAAAAGATTATCAGTTATGAGACTCTGGATCTCATACATAGAAGTAATTTCAGAGGTAGGTGATGTATCACTTGCTGAATTTTAGTTTTGTATTTTAACTTTCAACCTATTGGGCAGGTATGTTGAGCCTCTTCCGACGGATTCAGCTACGAAGTTTGAATTTGAGAATATGATCATAGGGCAGGCAATACCTTCAAATTTCATTCCCGCAATTGAGAAAGGTTTCAAAGAAGCTGCAAATTCGTGAGTAACAAAAGAAAAGAAAGTCTATTACGCAGTTCTCAGAAGAATTTGATTCATATCTTAGTTTCGTCCTTTTCTTTTATCTTCAGGGGTTCATTGATAGGGCATCCAGTTGAAAATATTCGTGTAGTCTTGACAGATGGGGCATCACATGCTGTTGATTCCAGTGAGCTTGCTTTTAAGTTGGCAGCGATCTATGCATTTAGAGAGGTACATTAGTGCTTTTGCTTTTTGTGCAGTTCTTTGTCATCTAAGTTGCAAGGCTAATTGTATAAATTCTTGATGAAACACCTATGAAAACTTGGAGCTGTGTTGCATGCACAAACTGGTTCCTTATGTTCTAGGTAAATGATAATTTTGTTGTGGACTTTGAACAGTGTTATACTGCAGCTAAGCCTGTCATACTAGAACCTATCATGTTGGTGGAATTGAAAGTACCAATGGAGTTCCAGGGTACTGTCACTGGCGACATTAACAAGTGAGTATTCATAATTATTCTTCTAGTGTGTGTGTGTGTGTGTGTGTGTGTGTGTGTGTCTGCGGGTGCAGGTGCGTGTTTATTGTCTCTTGGATTTCTAACTGGTGTATGTAACTAATTATGGGTGTATGTAACTAATTATGTACATGTCAAATAACAGGAGGAAAGGAATGATTGTTGGAAATGACCAGGATGGTGATGATACTGTAATTGTTGCACATGTACGTAAATATCATTTTTTTATTTATTTGTTCATTTGTTGGTTGAAGATCCTTTTATCGTGGATAGTACATTAAATATTTGAATATTTCATTCGGTTTAAGATATCTTTTAGTGTTAACTTTATGCATGTTGAAATACATATAGATGCAAAAAGAAGAAAGTAAGTAGATTGGTAACATTTTTGAGGTTTGCTTGACAGTTATATGTTGCCTAATTATGTTGAATTGTGAACTCTTTAAGCTTATTAGTCAAGCTTTTACCTTCAGAGTTTTGAATTTGGTTTCCTTTCTTGTTGTTGAATACACAAAAGCAGCAGAAAGGGCAGCCTTTTCATGACTTCATTGGCCCCATACTTTTGCACATAGAGAGTTTTTTCTGCTGCTTCTCCTTGTTTTATTTTTAATTTTCTGTAGTAATTCTAAGTTCCATCACATCTAATACCTTTCTGTTTGCTAGTATCTTTTGTTTGACACAATTTGGCATCCTCACCCTGTGTTACCTGAATCTTGTTCTATCCATTTATCCAGTAACCCAGTAACCAGTATCATGTCTTGCGTGTGGATAGTAGAGATTTTCATTGATCAATGGTGAAACGGCTTGTTGATAAAGGTTTATTTTCTGTCTCAGGTACCGCTTAATAATATGTTTGGATACTCAACTGCCCTACGTTCGATGACACAGGTAAAACCTAGATATAACCATTTCAAAATATGCATGCATCATCAAGTGGAAATTATATCCATTCCTTTTTCATACATCATTTAATATTCTGGAAGCAATATATGGCTATTAAAGGTCTGAATTGTTATATTACTGATCATTTAAGTACATGGGTCCTCTATTCTGTGCATCAGGGCAAGGGCGAATTCACCATGGAATACCGTGAGCACTCACCGGTGTCTCAAGATGTACAGATGCAGCTGGTAAACAACTACAAGGCCAGTAAGAATACAACAGAGTAACATCAGTAATTACTCCGAGTTCACAGCTATTATGAATTATCAAAGGATAATTCTACACCAAGCCCACATGTAACATTTTATTTGTTCTATTTATCTATACATCATTTAGCATGAGCTTGAGATATATAATATTTTTGATGAGAATGAGTATTTTCTTAGGCTGCAGGAAGATCTTGTCCTGCTTCCATAAAGAATTGTTATACATGTAACACCCACCTCCTGCACATAATTGAAATTTTGCCTCAGTAAAATAAATTAAAAAAAAAAAAAAACAATGTCATTATAATGTTATGTTGTTTTTGTGGATGTCTTCAGCTTCTTTATGACTATTATCATTATTGTTCTGTTGAACTTGTGTCTGTCTCTATCTATGAGAGTGTCTTCTGATAATTACCTTGCTATTGTGATGTTTATGTTTCGTCATTTAATTGTGCATTTCCGAATGTTCCGTCTGTTTCTGCACAATGTATGGGAGTGCATTTGTTATTGCTGTAGAGCTTGTTATGTTTATTTAGAAAATTAGACGACGCTGTTAGAGTCTAAAGTTACGATGATGGAGGGGGTGTGAGTTGCATCCCCTGAATTGATGTGGGACGTACAGCAAGGATGGCGACGCTGAAAGGAAAACAAAGAGATGGAAGGCTTGAGATGGAGTTTCTTTCTAATTCTTTCAGCAGACGATAAATTTTGTTACTGCCTTGAGTCTGTTTGTGTCATTTTCATGCAAGATGAAAGACTTTTCTTCAAAGATGATTTATGTGCTTGATCATGCTGTGATGAACAAGTTTCCTGCCCAACTGCAACCTAGCAAATCTGTACTTGGCTGTTTGTTTTTCATGCCCTGCATTTCAGCCTGGTCCTCAAATACTAGAAGGTTCAAGTTTTGATTCAAACTAATCCATTGACACAAATCGTTTCACAATAACAATTAAGCCATATGTCCCAAATATTTGAGGTAGGCTGCATGAACCAAAAGAGAATTACGCCGGATCGGACACATGGATCAGCTTTCTCCACTCATTCCTATCGAGCAATATGTCTTCGCTAAACATTTAGCCTCTATATCTTATCGTATTACCTCCATTCACGTTTTCTTCGGTCTCCCCTGTGCTCTTTTAACTTGCCCTAATTTAATACGCTCTACTCGGCGGACTGGCGCATCTGTAGGTCTACGTCGTATATGACCAAATCATCGTAGGCGGTTTTCTCTTATTTTCTCTTCTATAGAGACTATACCTATCTTAATACGAATATCCTCATTTTTCACCTCATCTCTCCTCGTGTTATCACACATCCAATGAAGCATGCACATCTCTGCTACACTCATCATCTGGGCGTAATCTCTCTTTATACCCCAATATTCTGTGCCATATAACAAAGCTGGCATAATAGCAGTCCGATAAAACTTTCCTTTCAGTCATAACGGAATGTTACGATCACATAAAACTCCTATTGCGCTCCTCCATTTCAACCAGCCAGCTTGGATCGTATGGTTGACATCACTATTGATCTCTCTATCCTTTTAGATAATAGAACTCAAGTACTTAAAATGACTGCTCATCGGTATTTCTTGTTCATCTAGTCTCACAATATTATAATCTCAGATTGCCTGTTTACTGAATTTACACTCCATATATTCTGTTTTGGCCCTACTTAATCTAAAACCTCGAGATTCTAGAGTTTACCTTCATAGCTCCAATTTGACAGTTATTCCAGCTCTCGTCTCATCGACTAGGACAATATCATCAGCAAATGGCATACACCACGGTATCTGATTCTGAATAGCTCTAGAAGCTCATCCATCACTATGACAAATAAGAATGAACTCAATGCAGATTCTTAATGCAATCCAATTGTGATAGAAAAATCACTTGTTATGCCTCCACAAGTTCTAGTATTTGCCGCTACTTCATCGTACATGTCCTTAATTATGTCAATATATTTGATGAGAACTCCATTTTTCATCAATGTCCACCATAATACCTCTCTTGGAACCTTATCATAAGTTTTTTCTAAATCAATAAAGACTATATGTAAATTTCTCTTCCTCTCTCGAAATCACTTTATAAGTTGGCGAAGCAAATGAATAGCCTCTGTCGTCGATCGCCTTGGCATGAACCCAAACTGGTTCTCTGATATTTTAACATTCTGCCTTAACATGTGTTCAATTACCCTTTCCCAAAGCTTCATGGTGTGACACATGAGTTTTATTCCACGATAATTTGAACAACTTTGGATATCACCCTTATTCTTATAGAGAGATACTAAGGTACTCTTCCTCCACTCATTTGACATCTTTTTAGTTAGCCAAATCTTGTTAAAGAGGTTTGTTAGCCATCTCAGGCCCACCTCTCCTAAGCATCTTCATACCTCAATAGAAATTCCATCCGGGCCAACACTTGGCTTCATCCTCTTCAAGGGCTCTTTAACTTCAAATTCGCTAAATTCTGCACATATAATTATGGTTCATATTCTGGCACTGAATGGTAAGGTCATTAAAATCTTGAGTAGAACTACCATTGAACAATTTGTCAAAATACTCTCTCCAACTTTTTTGATTTTTTTCATCTCGAATTAAAACCTTCTGATCTTCATTTTTGACACACCTCACAGTTCATAAGTCTCTAGTCTTTCTCTCCCTTATTCGAGCAATTCTATATATACCCTTTTCAAGCTCTTTGGTGATCAACTTTTCATACACTTCTCTTGTAATTGACACAAATCATTTATGGGTGAAAAATTTGCCTGGGTTCTCGAGGATTGATGGGACTTACTGTAAGTTTTCTAATAGTAGATATCCACCTGAGTCGCTATGGATGTATTTGTCTAATTGACACATCAGAAGGAATCAATGTTAGACTTGTTGGATCCTTAGCTATTCATGTGATGATCGGTCATTAAGGGCCTATAAAGAGTTCGTTTTATGAAATATCTGAGAGAAAAATAGGCATAGACCATTCATCAATCATCGAGAACAGATGAGTATATTATGGTTTTTCTTCCCTCTCTCCACCTAGTTTTAAGGTCTGCATTGGCACCGAAAGAGGCCTCAGCCAGCGGCAAAAGGCTGGGCTAAATTACGAGAGGTCCCAGATTTAAGACTGGATTATAGTTAGTGTTTACGCAGGATACACAATGAAAAGAAGCAAAATTATGCCCAAAGAAGGAAAGTGAGAAAATCCATTCTTAGATGTCTCACAGGGTTCTTTTTAGAGGGCATGCAACATACATTTCAAAGTCCGTTCCCAGCATCACTTAGGGTGTGTTTGGTTGCAAGGAAGTAGGCGGAAGTAAGAAAACGGAAAAGTAATTTCTCGCTTCCCTACCTATCCAAACACCGGAAAAAAAAATAAGAAAATCTCTTTTTCTTTTCTCTTTTCTCTTTTATATAACCATTTCCTCACTTCCAAGGTGCTACAGTTAATTTTGTAGACATGTAAATCTCATTTGTTATAAGTTGTAACACAAAACAGTTAATTTTTTGATCATGTAAATCTCACTTGCATTCTAATTACACTCTATTTTTTATTTTTCTTAATTAATTTTTATTTTAATATTATTTTGCGGTCAACTTTATGGTCAACTTTTCCACTTCCACTTTCATATTACCATCCAAACACCAAAAAAGACATAACATTTTTCAAATCACACTTTCCAACAATATTCAAACACTGAAAAACTTACTAACTAATTCCCATGTTCCAAAGGAAAATATTATTACTTCCTCACTTTCACCCTTAACCAAACAAGCCCCAAAGGAAGAAGCAAGAACAAAGAACTCATGCAAACTTAAAGATTTGGTCATTTTTACATAAGTACAACACAATGTAAATGAATGCAACCAACCTTTCAAATATTTCTGGCATCAAAGCTAGGCTAGCTAAAAAAGAGCCAAGAAACAACTTCCTTTGCAAATCAGATCATACTTGATAACCAACAAAGTTAAGGATGCCGCGATAAAATCAGATGCATCTCTCTCAACAGAGAAATATCACACACAAATTAAAAATAAAGAAAAAGGCCACAACCAAGATTTACCTAAATAAGCTAGCAAACAGGAAGTAGAAGTTACACGAATCAACTTCTCAGCTAACAGTGACAAGCACCCATTGTGCGATAGCGTGAAGTAAAACAAAAGAAAGAAAGTATTGTGTTTTTATTTTTCTTTATCTGTGAACTGATCCATATCAAGAAGTTACATATTATAGTGCCCACCAAAAATACTGTATTATGCTTTAAGAAAACATACAACAACATCAACATCAACATCAACAAAGTCTCAATCCCAAGTTTTTGGGGTCAGCTACATGAAACCATAAACCGTAGTAGACAAGAACAGAAAATGGAGAAACCAGTGCACATCCCCATCCAGGAGATCGAATCATAGCTTAACCATGAATCCAAACTTCCAACTTTAAACATTAGTATAGTAATGCAATTAATCCATATTGTATCATCAAGACGTTGTAATCACAACAATAAACTCTAGAGAAAATTGTAGTTGCAACTTCACTGGCTTCACAAACAAATATTTCAAAAAGGAAAAAAAAAAAAAGAAGGAAAAGATTAAGAACAAATATACATCACCCAAGTGTAAAATGAATGCAGAGTAATGAAAAGGAAAATTATGTAATAAGCTCTTCGTGGCACGATGTTCTGCTGCTCTGCAAGTCAAGTGACAAAGTCACAGAACAGAAGATGAGCATCAATTATCACAAGGATGCTAAAACAGAGGGAAATATTACCTCTAAAACAAATTCTGACAAGTTGCCTTGGAGACTCATACAAACAATTTAGAATTGTCTGAAGTTACAAAACAAGGTATTGAAACAAAGATTTCAATCAAGCGTCCATGAAAAGAACTGATTCAGGGCAGTATGTAGTTGGTTTCACAAAAAAACCTAAATATGTGATTCCAGATGCTTAGCATTTCAGTAAATCTTTAACTACATGGGAAAAAAACTACCTAATTTTCAACCAAATTATTTTTCTAAACACACACAACATGCATACTGTGTTAGCAATTTCAGAAATATAAAAACTTAAAAGCGGAAAGAAATTAGATCATACCTCCAACCATAGCAATCAAATTCAAATTCTTATTGTAATAAAATAAAAAAAACCAGAATTTTGAGATTCATTGGCTAGTCTATCTAAGACCTTACATCCATGAAAGTGATGAAATCTCTCAGACTTTCTTATACACTACAGACCCTTATCCCTTAAAAAAATATTTTCTCTTGATTCCTCTTCCCATCAAAAAAACATATAAATAGGAGTAAGATGGGTAGTTGTAACTCTACTCAACGTGTCCCCACATTTGAGGGAAATTAACTCTCAGTGGGTTTTCTTAAATTTCTAATGGGCCACAAAAAACTGAAAAATAGTTATTTTATTTATCAAATAAAATAAGATCCAACATACTGCACTCCTAAAGCTATCCTTACCTGTTACTCACCTTGATGTATTCGTTGAATGTAGTTCTCTTTGCACCCAATCTGTAGCCAAACAATCAGAATGCAATATAAAGAGTAGCAAAGTCCCGTATCGGGGAAAACCCTGAGATTAACATTCAAATGCATCCCAACTCACTACATAGAAACAAGGCAAGATGACAGAGAAATTTAAGAAAGTACTTATCGGATCCTCTATCTAAACAAGAACGATCCTTCAGTGAAGTCACTTGCCTCCTAATGAACTTAAAGATTGATAATTTGGTAGAATAAGTAGTTTATGTCAATAGATTTTTGAGATAGATACGTGCAACATTATGGATCAATAAATCTAACCTAGATACAGGCAGCATTATGAGAAATTTTTTAAGGGATTAGGCAACAAATCAGTATCTAATTGTTACATCTTCGCTTTACCTTGGCTTCTCTATCCCTACTATAAATATATCATCAATTAATCCACCGAGCACCAAGTATTTTAGTATCTCATCATACTAAACATAAGACCTGCTGAGAAAAATATAACAACCATCATGTTCCATTCTTTAGTGGTCAGCTATAGGAAATTAAACATAACAACAAGCTAGCATCTCTGTCTCTTTTACCACTTCAACAAAATTCTGGGGAACCCTCTTTTCAAGAAAAATTGACCCAGTTTCTCCAGCTGACAAAACAAAGATTCAAATTCTTCACCACAAAATTTCGTCTAATTCTAGCGAAAGAGAATTAGTGAAATCATATTCTATTTGATATGTATAATTCTGGAATTTAGAGAAAAAGAATTAAAACAAAAATGTCTGTTAAAGATTTTCCATTTGCACTCGAGAACAAAAAGATGAAACTCTACTCATGTTTCAAATTTACAGATCAGCTAGGATTTTGGTACAACACCACTGTAACAAAAAGTCACAAAGATCAAAGGAACAGTTAACAACCCAAAACTCTACAAAAATCTTTCTCAAACCAAGCCACCTATCTCGTACAGCCCAACATACAAATTTAGACGATTGCGCACCTTAATCGTTTGTTTTGTACGAATCTGCCGTTATCTCGTACAGCCACAATCCAGGAAACAGCTTCTGCAAGGATATTGCCAGAGTTATTAAATTAAGATGATAAATCCAAAACGAAGAAAAGAGTCAATAAAACCATAACTTCTATGAAAACATCACGCCAGCGATTCAACGAGCACATAAGGATGAAAAAACTATGTTCCATCAGTATCTAACTTCAAGAAGCACGAAATAAGCCAATTAATCTAAACTTAATTGACCTCCATCAGCAACAAATATTACAAATTCTACTGAAATAAGAAAAAAAAAAATAAGATAAAAACAAGAACATTTCCAAAAAGAAAAATGCTTTCTGTAAAAATCCAATAAAAAGTTAAGAACAAGAACCTTTTCACAAATTGAAACTTCGCATAGAGGAATGAATGGTTCCAAAAGATTTCTGCAAGGAAATTGTCTATCTTAATAAAACAAGAAGTAAACTGAAAGATTATGAGCTAATTCAACACTAAAAGAATGGGATTCCTTTTATAAATTTGATGTCATTGATCCTTTCTGCAAAGAATATTAATAATTCCTTTAATAATCAACAAGCTGTCAATTCTTATAGGAAAAAACCTGGAATAATTTACGAGCTTCTAAGCGTTACTTAAAAAGTTGGAACAATTCAACAAAACCCAACAATTATTGCTATTTCTCCAAAGAGAAATTAATCAATGGCTACAAGATGTATTAGAACACAAAAAATAAGGAAAAAAAGAAAAATCAAGGGGATAATTCTAACTGAAATAACTGAAGTTTTGAAGCACGGAGGTTTAACAAAACAATGTCTCAGCAAAAATCATAATACTTTTCTAGCCTCTAACTGGATTTTTCTATGAAAACTCCAGAAAATAAGTGAAATTTTATTGAACAAATGAATAAATCAATATAATTAGCAACAACATACTTCTTAGTAAAGAAACACCTTACAAAAAATTTGAGCTTACATCAAACTTTCCCAGAAAAGAAATTAATCGCTTCAGTAAAGAAAATTTAAGAAATTCACAATTCATACTTAAAAACACGGAATCAAAAATTTCCATTTTCACACTTACATATGGCTCCATATAGAGAAAACACCAAATATTTTCATAGAGAAAATTCCAGAAAACTAAAATAGAGAAAGTCATGATCTTTACTCAACAAAACCGATTTTTACCAATAAACTAAGAAAAGAAGAAACCAAATCACATCGCATCACTTTAGACAAACCATCACAATTACAAACAATTCACTAAAACAAAAAAGAGATGAAGAAAATCAAAAAAAATTAGTATCTCCGTACTTACATTGAGCTTCCTCTGCACGATCCTCGCCCTCTTCTTCGGCCTCCGCTGCGGCCTCGTCCCTTTGATCTTCATAAAGTCCTCCTCGATCTCCTCGCGTGACAGCGACACCGAGAACCTCGCCCTCTCCAGCCCCTTCGCCTTCTCCTCAGCCTCCTCCGGCGACGGCGAATTATTCGCCGAACCGTTCCGAGTCTTTCCGTTGCTATCGTTCGCCTGAGATGATGACGGGGGCGCGTTTCCGGACGAACGAAACCGCCTGGTCCGGAGATTCCACAGTGATCTTACCGCCGCCGGGGAGTGAGAGCAGTCGTCTTGGCTCGGGTGGGTTTTTTGGTGGTGGGCGGTGACGGGACTCTTGCAGCGGAGGATGCGTTGGGCCCCCCAGCGGAGGGTCGGGAACGAGAAGTTGTGGAGGCGGTGGCGGCGGCGAGAGGCGGTCGGGTGCTTCGCGGTGTGGTCACCGCCGCCGTCTGAGGACGGGGTCATTTTGTGGGGGGAGAGAGAAAGAGAGAGCACAGAGACAGAGAGAGGGCTCAAATGTTTTTTGTTCGTGCGGTCGCTGGGTTTTTATACAGGAGAGGGGTCCGGTTTCGTGTATAAACTTTGTACGGAAATCCGTATACATTCTTCATGCGGAGAATGGATTTTTGCTAATAATATATAAATTTTTTTTTTTTTTTTTTGCTTTTTTAGTCTATTTAGATATCTGCTCAGTAAATCATTGACTGCTAATTTAGCTCTCAAATCAACTCACATTAAATTAAACTAGAACACCTCTTAGAGCGGTGAAAATTGAGCTCTAGAGAGGCAGCAAAAAGGAGGACAGTAATTTGGCCTGAGGAGAAAGAGGAAGAAGAAAAGATGGAGACAGAAAAAAAAGATGAAAGTAGAAAGAAGAGGGAGAAGGAGAGGGTAAGAGAGAAAGAGGACAAAAACGAGAGCGAGAAAGGGGAGAGGACGGCAGTGGCGATGAATTGGGCAGCAGAGTGGTTGCTAGTTTCTCTCTCGCGCTGACGAAGATGATGTAATATAAATCATGTAAATTTGTGATATCAATATTATACTATAATAAAATGTATAATTGTGTAAATTTGTGATAACCATGTAATATTAATGATGTAATATAAATCATGTAAATTTGTGATAATCAACATTATACTATAATAAAAATGTATAACTGTGTAAATTTGTGAGAACCATGCAATATAAATGATAGTTGTGTATTAGGAATCAACTGTGTATGTAAAAAAAACTATGAAATCTTAATCATAATTGTGTAATATAAAAATATGTAATGTTTGACTAAATGCTATGATTATATATATTTATGATAACTGAGTAATATAAGCAATGACCGGTTAACATAATTAATTTTAGAAATTAAATATGTAATGAAAGTTGATTGCATGTTATATATTAGACAATTGAGCACTTTTAATAAAACTCGTGCATGCAATAAGCAATAATTATGTAATAATGGTGGGAAGTGTTTACAAGAGGTAAATGTGAAATAAAAATGATAATTGTGTAATATGTAATGATGATGTATCAAAAATTATTCATGTGTGGTGGCAAAAAATCCCAAAAATAAGCTCTCAGCCCACAAACATAAAAAGAAGGAATCGGGAAAATAGAGAGAGAGAAAATCACAACCGCAAAGATATATTTTTACGTGAAAAAACTCGAGAACAGAAAAAAAAAATCACAGGGAGAAAAGATAATGCACTATTCTTTAAGAGAAAGATTATAGTTGTGTTGTTACAACTTCGAGAGTTTGATCGTAGGAGAAGGAGTTTTTATACAAGTTGAGGAATAATGTCGAGATTGTTGTTATTTCGAGTGATCGTAATTGTATGATCTTTGTGGTTGTAACCGTACGATTCTGTGTCTATCTATATATGCTCCAATCTAGAGGTGTAACCTCCTCTTAGCTGTACATGTAGATCTGATTTGATAAAATAGTTGTTGATTTTTCAAAGTGCTTCGCTGCAGGGGGATAAGTACCGTGATTTTAGGGATACTGAAAAATGGCCACTACACCATGTTTGATAATTGTGTAGTATAAACAGAAAACATGTATTATAGATACTTTCAAGAGATGAGCATTCGAATCGAGAGATCGTAATACTTTCAAGAGAGAGTGGAGAGGGGGATCTCCTCGAGGGAGAGTGTTGACGGCAGTAGTGGCGGCTCAACATCGTCTCTATGAGAGAGGAGAAGAGGGAGTCTTGGGGAAGCAATTTGGTCCAAAGAAAATAATTTGGTTATGGGTTGGCTTCAGACTTATGAGTGGGCTGTGAGTGACACTCATATTTGATGAACATGCCCAATAGCATCTGGGTTATTTAGCCGGGCTCCAGCCTAGATTCTTCGGGCCACGCTGACTGGGCCACGGACTGGCCCTGGTCATCCTCATTTTTACTCATAAACTATGAATATAAACGTAAAAATTATACACTTCCCCTTCTTCACTTTTGAGTCCGTTTATTGCCACCCATTAAAGTGATGAAGCCACCCATCAAAGTGTTAAAGGCACCCACTAATTTGATAATGACACCCATCAAATTTCAATAATGACGAAAGTACTCCTCCCACTCATTCTTCTTCTCTCCTCTTTCTTCCAGCTCCCTCTGCCGGCAGCCATCCACCTCCACCTCCTTCTTCCAGCCCTCGTCGGCGAGCCCCGACCCACCGCCCTCCCCCTCCCCCCTCTTCCCCTCGCCGCCCTCCCCCTCCTTCCCTTCCCTGCCTCTCACCCCATCCCCCTCCCCCTCATCCTGCATGTCTCCACCGACGAGGAGGAGGAGGAACGAGGTGGAGGGGGACCGCTAGAAGGAGGTGTAGGGGGAGGAGGGCCTCTCCCCCGCACCCTCCCCCTTCTTCCCCGCCCTCCAACCCTCCTCCCCCCATTCCCATCCCCCTCGCCGTCTTGTTCAACCAAGGAAGGCCAATCAGGGCGGCGAGGGGACGTCGGGGGAGCGGGCAGGGCGGCGGGAGGAAAAGAGGAGGATGAAGAATGAGGAAGAAGTAAGAGGTATTATGGACTTTTCTCTTGAGGCTAAATCTGTCCAAAAAATTAATCAAAACCGATTGAAGAGAGGTTTTCTCCCATGACTCATATAAAAACTTTGTCCATCCGTATTCATATGAGAGAAAGAGAGCAGCTCGCTCCCCCTTCTTCCTCTCTCAGCTCCCCTCCTCTTTCTGCTTGATCGGTCGGTGTCTCACCGACAACGATGACATACTAGTGATATTTTCGTAATTTTTGAGGGGTGTCCTTAGCAGTTTTGTGGGTAGCAATAACCACACTCCCACTTTTCAAGAACTCTCTCTCAAAACCAAATCTAACAAACGAAGCAAAAACAGATCAAAATCAACGAATCCTAGAAAAACAGGAAAAAAAAGAGAGAAAAATAATGGAGCGATCTCGCTCGAAGCGTAGCTACCACTACGACCACGACTCCGATTCCCAAACCCCTCCTCCTCCAACACGCTCCAAGCCCCGCTACGACAACCCCGCCGCCACCAGCCCCACCACCATCACCGTCACCGCTCCGCCGACCGTCGCCCTCCCTCCCCTCCTCCCCCGCAGCCCTCCCCTTCCACCGCCTCCGTGGCCGCTGGAGGCGGCGGAGGCTCCGTGGGCGGCGCCACCACCTTCTTCCAGATCCTCTGCCCCGACCTCAAGGTGGGCAGCATCATCGGCAAGAACGGCAGCATCATCTCCAACTTCCGCCGCGAGACCGGGGCCTGGATCAACGTCCACCCCCTCGTCCCTGGGGACGAGGAGCGCATCATCGAGACCTCCGACAACCGCCGCCGCGAGTCTGACGGTCGCCCACCCGTCTACTCCCCGGCCCAGGAGGCGCTGCTGATGGTGCACGAGAGGATTCTTGATTCGGACTTTGGGAAGTTGATAGAGAGGAGGGAGGATGGGGAGGGGGAGGGGAGGGAGAGGGAGAGGGGAGAGGGAGGGGAAGGTGACGACGAGGCTCGTGGTGCCGAGGCTGCACGTGGGCTGCTTGCTGGGGAAAGGGGGGAAGATTATCGAGCAGATGCGGATGGAGACCAGGACGCACATCAGGATCCTGCCCCGGGACGATTTCACCCCGCGGTGTGTGTCGATGGCCGAGGAGATTGTTCAGGTAGGGAATGAATGATCGCCATTGTTGAGCTCTCAAGATTGGGATTGAAAGGATTTGATCCCAAAGAGTTGAGCTTTATTTCATTTGATAGATGTATGCTCTATTGGACTTCAGATGGGATACCATATCAAATATCATCACCTGAACGACTTGAGTTTGTTTACATTGTGGACACTGGGATGCTTGGACATTTAAGGTCACTCCATGACACTCATAGAGTGAAGATGACACCAGCTTTTGACTTTAATATAGGATTGAAAACCATTCGATAATCCTAAATTTGGATTATTATTCATATGGAACTCAAATGGAAAGAAAAACTAGCATAGCCTGGACAACTTCATATTTAAAAATTGTTGACATTGGAATACTTGGACACTTTAAGAGCACTTCAAGACACTCATAATACAAAATTTATATCAGCTTTCAGAACACTTCATGTGAAAGATCTCGAGTAAGGTCTAAATCAATTCTATCAAACTATGGACTGACTGGTTGAGTTGATATCATACTTCATAGACCACTATTTCAACATACCCATACGATGACAACAACAACAATAGCAGCACAACAACACTAGCACTATTATCCCAAATGTTCAACATACGAATCCTTCTCCATTTAGCCAACAACAACAACAACAACAATAGATCCTTTCCCCTACACCATCAGTGTTGCCTACACGAATCCTTCCCCATTCATCCTCTTTGCGGGCCATCTCCTTTGTTATATTAAGAACTACTGCCTAAGTCCATATTTGTTTAGGTCTACCCTTTGTTTTTGTTGCTATAATGTTGCTGTTAAAGTCCCTGCCACCACACAGAAACTCTAAAGTTTTGGTGAGAGGCAGGTCAAGCGTCCTTTTTATGACAGAAACTTGGGTTTTTCACTACGAAATTTTTTAAAAAAAAAATTGTGTTGCTTTGATAGCGTATTAAACTCTATGACACTACACTAATACTCCAAAGTTGTGATGAGAGTTGAGGGTAATATTTTTATATTCTAATAGTTGTCTTGACTACAACTCTTGTAACCCCTCCTAACTTGTACTTATGTGTGTCCTTTACACATTCTCCTCCTTCCCTCATTTTATCCTTACTGGAGGCTCCACTAACTTCTCATGGATGCACTAGTTTCTTCTCCTATCTCTTGAAAAGAGGGTGGCTTTGAGGAAACCAGCTATGTGATAAAGGATCCAAAAGCTGGGTTGAAGGCCTGCTGCTTAGTTCGGTATTCAAAATCTCTCTTCATGGGTGGGATGATCTTTTAGTCAAGTTTTTCCTCTGCTCTTCTTTATTGGTTGGTTGTTGTTGCCGGTTCAAATCGTTCTATGTGCCATCTCAACATTCTTATCTGACCCACACTCACTTTTCCCGGACAATAAAGCCTGGCTAGCTTGGTAACTACAATGGGTGTTCTGTCTTATAAGCACTTCTCCACTTTAGCCATCTAATTTTGATTTTGTAAATAACATCCTCAATCTCACCATCATGATGATTGTTTGATCTGAAGGAGCAAAATTATCATGCATCATATGTATTTCTTGGCCATCAATGTGGTTTGTGCCGACATCTGTCCTTGTAGCGCGGATCCTAAGCAGGCTAGCAAACTAATTTGTTCTCAAGTCTCATGCAACTTGGTCAGGGAAAATCATGCACCTTGAGATTCGGGGTGGCACACAACTGATTCCAATCGGATCCTAAAAGATCCACATGCAGATCCACTATAAACTCATAGGATCACCTGTCGATCCAAATCCACTAAGAAAGCTAGGATCTACATACACTTGAGGATCCAAAGGCATTAATTTATCGAATTTGGATTCGGGTTATCTAAATGCAATATTTCTCTCTAAATGAATTTTCACTAAAAATTAAATAGAAATTAAAAGGTTTTCTTGCTCAAATATATTGTTTTCTTTTTTATATTTTAGAAATATTAGACATATCCAAACATCATCAAATAATCTTATATGAATTTTTTTATAGTGAAAATAATTATTTAGATTGAACTAAGTGAAATAACTATAAAAATATTCATTCGGGTTATCGAGTTTGAATCCTTAAGGAATTAGATCTACTTTTAGGATCCATACCCGATACAAAAAGATGTTGGATAAAAATTTAGGATCTAAACCTGAAAATTCAGTTTGTATTCATATTGGGTTATTGGGCCCTATTGCCACCCCTACTTGGGATTTAATTTTGAATACGTTTAGGCTGCTTTTGGCAACAAGAGTTAGGAGTTAGGAATTAGGATTTCTGGGAGATTAATAGTAGAAGAATTAGGAATTACAGTTGAGATGATTGTTTGGTTAGAATTAGAATTAGCTAGAGTTAAACATTGAGATAGAGAGAGAACGAGAGATGCTAATTCTAATCTTTGGTGGAACTTGAAACTTTTGAATTGGGTGGATTTCAATATGGTTTTGAGAGTGGTTTTGGGCTAATTCCACTTTCACCATTACTTGCTAACTCTTGACAATTTTTGCCGTTTGGCAAGAGTTAATTAGCTCAATTCTTGAGCTAAATCCACGTGCCAAACAGGGGATTAGTAAGTCTATCGATAAGGGCTATAAGGTGGTTATGAGAATCATGGACAAAAGTTAATCCCATACATGTGTATCAGACACATACACTTGCTTGACATTCTCCTCCATGTATTTGATGTTTCATGGTTGTATCTGAAAAAAAAAACCAAACATTGTGTGTGGCACCTGTGTTCACTGTTGTGAAGTCTCGATATTTTCTTCGTCCTACCGTTTCTATAATAGCATATCATATGAACTTTATTTGAGATGCATGATTTATTTGTAGTTTGCGAGCTAATCGTATGTCACATTTGAGATTCAAATTTAAAAAAATATTTTATACGGTATAATGCTATTTTAGTTATTGAGGTGGAGGGAAAATTTGTTGGAATCTATTTCAGTTTTGCTGTTGGCACTATTGCACCAATCAAGTCGTATGCAAATATATAACCTTCCTCTGTCTAGACTCTTCTTTAATCTAGGATCACTTCAGAGGGTTTTCATAGTGGTTTGTTTGGCAATAGGAAGCTACCTTGTCGGTTCCATAAACATTTACAATCGTTTAACTTTACGTAGGAAGGTGATTATCGGGTTAGAAAGGTTGTGCTTTAAATATGGAAGGCCTCACAACAGAAGTAGAGATAATTCATGAATAACGATTTCCCCCATTTGTTTTGGTTTACTCATCCGGCCTCACAGCATGCATGTGTGTGCCTTTTTTGATTTTTAAATTTATAAATTTGATTAATTTAATTAATTATTTTTTTTTGGGGGGGGGGGGGGGGGAGGTGAGTGGGTAGGTGGGTGGGGATTCTAATTAAGGTTATTGCAAATGTGATGTTAGTATTGAGATTATTTGCATCAAGTTCTCTCTTTATTCAAGAAGAAAGCAAGATATCTAATGAAGTTCTTTTAGTGGATGTATAATAGAAGAAGTTAGGTTCCATTACTCGGAAGAATTTGCTCACATCTTAATTTGTGAGCCAATAACATAAAGGAAAGGGAAGGGACAGTAGAAAAATGATTTGTGTTTAATCAGTGTTTTAAATATCGGATATCAGCGATATACCGGTCGGCAAAATTATATACTGGATACCGGATACCGGGTGATATATCACGATATGATACTAAATACCGGTTGATATATCAATAGTCAATACATATAAGACATTGTTAAAAGAAATAATTTATTATCCAAGCATCAAATAAAAACATCATTGAAATACCGCAATGAACATAGAATAAAATAAAACGATCTCTCGAGTAAAAAAAAATCCAAATAAGTAACTATATCGGTCGATATACCGGTATATCGGCTGATATTTAAAACAATGTGTTTAATCCATCAGTGGGTGATGCAAGTTAGTTTCCGAAGTTTGTTGGAAATACACTTTGGTTGCAGGAGATTCAAAGGTTAATAAAATTGTTGTGGGAATTTGGTTACCCAGAACCGCCAACTATGGATGAGGTATGGGATGAAAAAGAACTAATGCAAATCTACCCAGAGGAAGGACCTTGGAAATGGAAAGGGGGCAATTAAGAAGTTTGTCTTTGAAAAGTCTGGATGGCGGTTGGTCATAAGCGACTATCCTAAGATCTAGTGGTATCCAAGATTGCCCTATTTGTCATTGTCTATATAATACTGTCTTTGATGCAGGTCAGGAATTGAATATTTGTATTATGTAGAATGCAAGAGGAGGATAGGAATTGCTTGTACTTTAAATATTCTTCGCAATCTGCCTTTCTTTGGAACCTCCCTATAATGAAGCCCAAGCAAGTAGTTGTTAGGACTTAGGAGACGCTATCTGCTGCAAGAAGTTGAAGAGGTCGAAGACAGTTTGCTATTAACAGTGAATTGTATATTTTTATGTAAAATGGTTTTGAGCAGTAGTTGGATCTTTCAGGACAAAGACATTTCAGAGTGAAGAACTTACCAAGAGTTAATTATTTTGATAAATCTTGCCATAATCTCTTACTGAGAAGTTCATTAACCTTCCAAACACATATGGGGTGTTCACATGTTTAGGTGATACAGTTTGGCTTCTTCGGTTTTGATTTTAAGCTTCCAACAGAATAACATATTGTTTGATGAATAGGTGGCTGACAAATTGTCTTCCATGGTTACCTACAGTGGTCTTGTAGGTATCTCATATTCATGGATGTTTTGAAATAAAGTGAGATCTTTTGAATACTGATTTATATTAAGGTGGTTTTGTAGGTCATCTAGAGGGAGGTGAATAGGTGACAAGCTAATCAAATGCAAAACTAATGCGGAATTAAAAACTATTTATGCAAACTAAAACTATTATACAAACACACAAAGTATAACCAAAGAGTGTAGCCGAATTCCCAATGAAGGACTCTGGACTATCTCCTCAAAATTCCTCTAGATTAAGAGTTGAGGTGCCACTATGGCTCTCTTGGTTGAATACAAGTGTGAGCAAACAATCCTAAGCATAGATCAATTAAGTACAAGGAAATATCAAGCATGTAATAGATATGAACAACAAGAGCATGCGAGATATAAAACACAAGTGAGAGAGATAGATAAGCAATCACAAACACGGGAGATTTGTTTTGAGGTTCGAGCATACTTGCTCTACGTCCCCGCCTTCAACACTATGAAGGATTTCACTATAACGATCCCGCAAGATCACTCGGTGCCGCAACACCTACAACGAATTCACACTGGAACTTTTGGACCCGCAAGTCTCTCACTTGTTCCTGCAAGAACAACACAAGCACACTAGCTTGCCGAGGTCGTACCTCTACATCGAGCTTCCACAAGAACTCGTCACAACACGAACCTGCAAGTTCGCCTCCTCAAATATAAAGATGAACACTTGGTGATCTCTACACTTTGATCACCAAAAAATAACTCTCACAACAAGTATCCTAGAGGATGAGTTTAGTAATGGAAAGCTCAAGTTTGTGTGAGAAAAATAGATAGAATGCGTGGAGGAAAAACTCAAAAAGCTCATTTTAAAACACAAGAGATTTACTCTTGAAATTCTCTTTGGGATATGGAAATAAAGCTCTAAAAACTTGCTTAGAAACTCTGGAGAAGAGCTCTAGAAAACAGCCTAAAAATCTTACGCAAAAAACTGGCCAAAAGTCCCATTTATAGAGGCATCAGAAAACTAGCCATTATGGGCCAGATTGTCCTGTCGGTCGACCGACTAACGGTCATATTTATGACCGTTTGGGTTGCCGGTCGACCACACGGTCGACCAGACCCAGGTCTTGACCTGTCAGTCGACCTGTCGGTCGACCGAGATAAGAACTAGAGAGCAGAGCTCTCTGGCCGGTCGACCGGGGTCAGATCCAGAGAGTAAAGTCTCTGGATCAGTTGATCGCTCGGTCGACTGGCCCTCAAGCCAAGGCTGTGTGCATGTTTTGTGCACATCGGTCGACCGCTCAGTCGACCAACTTCTAGCTCGGTCGACCGGTCGGTTGACCGCCAGAAGGCCAGGTCAGGTATATTAAAGGGATTAAAACTTGGTCTTTTAACGTCATATAAAATCTCATAAAATCCACAAAAATCAGTTCATTGAAATACTTTGAAGTACAAATATGTGTGATCAAAAATCAACACATATTACAAACTTATTGAATTATTTTTGCGATAAAGAATTTTAGCTTTAAACTGAAAATCGTTTTTTTAAAATCAATCTTCAATTTGAAAAACGATTTTTTCAAAACTTCTTCAAATACAAAAACAAAACATTTTAAGTACTTTGAAGCTTAGTGTGTATAGATATGATCCAATACACATATAAGATGAAATATTTATGTTTTTGACAATAAGCTCTAAAATAAGTTTTGATAAATATAAAACTTAAACACATGATATAGAAACATCAAATAAGTTTTTCTAAACGTTGGAACCAACAATGTGTATGGATAAAATCTAAAACACATATAAAACATGTAAACTTGTTTTGATGAACTCTATTCATAAAACATAAAGATAACTACTTTGAAGTTCAAAATCAAAACGGTATTTTCTTAAAATTAAAATTATTCTTAGGAAAACTCATATAAATTTGTGTGTGTGTGTGTGTATGAGCTTGAGCAATTCACAACTAATCTATCCTTTACATTTTATCTAAAAACAAAATCTTAACAGTTACAAACACAGACTCAAGTCTTGAAAATTTTTCTTGAAAATATTTTTCTCCATCTTGACTTGGTCCAAAACTTTATTCAAAGAGTTAGACTCCTCTTGAGTACTTGATGTGATCTTGATGCGCGAGCTCTTGAATTAATATGTGCTAACTTCAAAACTTGACTTCGAATCTTTTGTTGAAGCTAAATACCGACTAAGATCTTGATCAAATATTTGAAACTTATTAAACAGAAGATCATTAGTATAATAACTACATGAGTTAATCATCATCAAAACTAGAGTGATGGGCCTTTGGCCAACATGTTTCCCTTCTATTCAATGTTTCACTTAATAGTTGAACTGAGATTTTGATGGTACTCGTTACTTCAACTGAATAGAGGAGGCATTCACCTTGAAGCTATTGTTGATTCTATCTTGTTATCTTCCCTCTTCCTTCTGTTACTTTAACTTGCCACTGAGAACTGGTAGGGTGCCCTCCCAGATTTCATACATAATATGTTGGCTGATGACATGCTAACCATATTTTGTTATTCTATAGCATGGAACTATAGTAATTAGTAACTAAAATGATACAGTCCATCTGTTTGGAATTGATCCTTGTGTGGCACTCGTGCTTTATTTTTCTATAGGTCGTTGGAGAAGGTAGTTGTGTGAAAAAAGCTGTAGCAATAATCTCGGCTCGTCTAAAGGAGAGTTTGCATCGCGACCGTGGTCCTTTTCGAAGAATACATACACAAGATGAACTTTTTCCGCCTGATGATGAGTTCATTAGTGGTTCACATCATCAACCAGCCATGGAAGGACTTGATTTAGATTCACGTTCTTCTCTGGGACAAAGCAAAGCTAGAAACAGTGCTTACAGCGCTCACCCATCTGGATATGCATTTGATTCAGACGCTGACCCCATGAATGAGCGTTCACAGTTGTTGCCCTATGAGGACCTTGTATTCCGGATTCTATGCCCAAACGACAAGGTTGAGAATATCATGGGAGCATCGGATGGAATCATTGAAATGCTTCGAGGTGACATTGGTGTAGATGTGAGGGTTAATGATCCTGTGCCTGGATCTAGTGAAAGTGTTCTTATCATCACTTCTGAAGAGGTACTAGCCAATGACATTTATCTCTTTCTCATACTTTTAACTGATTCAATCATCTTCATACAGTATTTTTTTCATGTCCTATTTTGTCTTTTTATAAATCTATTTACACTCTTATGCAATTGCATTCTACTTGATGATCTCACATGGTTCAGTTAAATTTGCCTGTTTCGTTTTCATTTTTTTGACACACGTGCTCTTTATAATTATATATGCAAGTAAAAGCAAATGATTCATCTTTCTTGTGCATGCTTTTAAAAGTAACATCATAATTATATCAAGGACATTGGTTATTTAAGCTCCTGACCTGCATTTTCCTTAAGTAATTACTGTCATTTCTAGGTGGGTTGACTGCCTTGATAAAGTCGATCTTTTATGCATCATCACCACCACCACCAAAACATTTTAGCTACAAACTGGGGTTAGCTGTATCTTTTGTGGATTTCTTCCTTAATTTCTCTCTTGCACTGTCTATCATTGTGTGCATCATCAAATATGAGGTTGAACTCAAACACAGGTGAGATGCGAAGATGATCCTCATGAAAGGGGAAACTGGTTAGAGGCTCTAACCTACTTCCCCTTGACTCAGAGGATAATTTGCATGCAACGTTTTAATGATAATTAGGTCTGCTTATTTTAAGATAATGATGAGAATGTTGCTGACCTCCACTTTTTAGTCCATCATGTCCCTGCTTGTTGAAGCTGTCAGCTTTTTCTTGTCAAGAACTCTGAGAATGCTGATTGCTAAGTATCACTGTCATTGGTCATCTCAAGTGGTCATAATTCATAATCAGCATCACTTTTCATCGTAATAATCATGCTTAAGCTTTATCGCGTAAAGTGTGGTCACTTATGGAGCAAAAGGCTTTATGAATTGACCAATTTCTTTTATCAACCATCATCCTAACACCACTATCATCACAGCGACAAAAAATGTTAGAAAATTCACCATGCCATAAGACAATATGAGAACATCCCCTCACACTAAGATATTGCTAAAAAAGATGTGCAATTGGCCATGTGAAGTAATCAACACTGTTATAAGAGAAATATATGATGGCCTTGAATCAATATATGATTGACAAAGATGTGAATCCCAAATTTAGTACAATTATCCAAGGGAAGGGAAAAAAGTCCATATGCTTGTATACAGCATACATGTCTCAAGTCTGTCCAACTCGGAATTCTTCTCCAACATAAACATATGTGATGTACATCGCTGTAAAATTTTGTTCGTGATGACAGTTACTTCATGGTTTACATATCTTTCTAGCTTTGGCAAAGTTCAAGGAATGGTAATTCTATTCAGTGAAGGTACGGCAATGCAGTTTCAGGAGTAAGCAGGGCCCCGTGCTTTTAAATCTTATTCAAGGACGATCATTCTGCTCAGTGTAGGTGCTGGAAGTGCAAGCTGAGTAACCAACATCCAGGGGTTCAGGTAACATTTGAGGACATGATCATGATGTCTGAGGAATGACGGTTTTATGAGGGTCTAAACAAGTTGAATGGAGCATAGTCTGTACTAATTCAAGCTTTGTTTGATACTTTCCACGCTACCTTGAGCCCCTTGAATCGAGTTGAGCAAGGCATGTTAAATCTTAAACCTGCTGTTGGGCAAGCAACTTGAGTATGGCATGTTTATGCTTGTTTTTGTCTTTTTTTTTACATTAACCAAACTCTAATCCAAACTCAGCCTGTTCTATCTATATTATATAATAGACATACACGGGCATGCATATCCCCCTCCTCCCCCAATCCCTCTCAATCACCACCACAAGTCCACCACCCCCGCCCATGCGTTTTGTTGTCTTTTGTAGAATACGTGCGTCCTTTGTGTATAATGCTCCAGCATTTCTGTGTTGGTTTTACCTCTTTAGTAATTAAATCACACTGGGTGAGTGGCAGCCTAATATTTTGTATAATCACAAATTGGTGCCGGATTGTTCGTGTGTTGATGTTTAATTCAAAGAGGCTTTATGTGCAGTGAGTCTTGTTATGACATTTATTTGCTTCAAGTTGGAATCATCTCAATTTCTTACTTTCACAGTAACTGTTTGATGTCCATTTGCTCTTTTTTGGGTTACATTAGTTTCTCCTTTCTCCCATTCGTATGCTGTCTTCTTCTCTCTGCTTAGAAGCTCAATTGTCTTCTTTTGATTGTGTCTTATAAAAGAGTTATCTACTGAATATGAGACTGTTATATTTGATTTGACGTGAATCCTTGATAAATCATAGAAGATTTTTTGGGTGACCAAGCAGCGTTCTTTCCTGTTAATGAGTTCAACGTATGTCCCTGCTATCTTTTAAACTTGTTTACGTAGAAGGGGCCACATAGGTCCCGGCGCAGGCAGGGGAGTTCATGGTTGAATTTACTTATGAAATCCACCGAACTATTGTCATTCGTCCTTTGACTTCTAATTTATATCTGAACCCCCTCTTTCATCAGTTTCTATCTAACACTTTCCTTGAAGAAGGATAGTTGCTCTCATATAAGAAAGCGGATACGGATGTGCCAACGCTGATGTGGGCCATGACACAAGTCACACAATCATGCACATAAAATTTGAAACTAATAAACATGAAACAGCAATGACACGGAAGAAGTGTTGTGTCTGACACAACACGACTTCGTAATTGAAGTAACCAGGCTTGAGAGGTTGCCATCCATCCTGACCATATTATACAACCATTTGAAGTGAAGAGAAGTGGAGGCTTCCCTATCATATATGTTTCTTTGTGAATGCTTGATTTGGGTTATTTCAAATTACCCGATACCCATGAGCAACTTACTATTGTTGAATTCAAATGTTGCATGTCAAATCTCTCAATGCACCAAAATAGTAAACTGCCAGAGTAGAAGGAAACAAACAAAGTTCATTTGGACCAAATTATCGATAGCCTTACATTGAGCACATATTCTGTTTCTAATATATAGAAATCAAGTAGTGGACATTGATAGCCATTCAATCAAGAAACTTCAGTATCTGTCTCACGTTGCTTTATTAATTAGTTTCCTTTCCATTTTCTTTATGTTCATGTCCTTTGACAAATTTTTGGATGAGGACCAAAAAATCTTGCACTATAGTTTTTCATGATAACATCATACTGACTTTTGACTCTTTCCATATTATATTTCCCCTGTCCATATTTAATATCTATGATTTGTACACACGACGAGTCTCACACTCTGACATAGGGATGAGTGTCAAATACTGCAATTGTCTAAAATCCAGAAATGAGGAACATCTATATAATTAAATATTTTTTGAATATGTATTTTGGCTCATATAAATACATCTATTGGGTTGTTATTCACATATGAAAGAACGTAATTTAAGTAAAATCAAGGAGGCTTAATATGCTTCATTTTACTCATATAATTAAGCTGAGTACTGGTTTACACATTTGTAAATATTGGACACTGATGGGCGCTCGTGTCATGTCGGGGTATCTTGGCACACTTAACTTTGGGTTGGGGTAAGTGTATATCATAGCTTTATATGAGATAAAGAAGAGGCCTGCATTTTTGTGCTGTAGCTTAGTGGATTTTTGAAGTTCCATTTAATCTTGATTTTTACTCAAATATCTTCACCTATTATACTTGATTCTCTTTTTCAATATCTTGGTTTCCCTTGTTGAGAGACATTCAACAACATTCTTATATTTAGTGGTCGTATGAGTTAAGTTTCACAGGGATTTTACAGTCTCCATTATGTGATTATCTTTTGCCTGGACATGTTTTCATGAGTACTCATTCATATAGGCATAAAACAGAAATTCATCTTTACAAGTTATGACTAATTATGTCAAGTTTCAAAAACAGTGACGTAAGCTGAAATCAGTTGCACAATCTTAATGCTAATTCCAATTTTGCATTCAGACATCATGCATCACATGTCATAAGCTCTTTTCTAATCACAGCGGGGATTCTGGACACCTATTTAATGGAAATGAATTGGATAGAGAAGTCTAAACAACTATTTTGATATCATGGAACTTGACATGCTTGAATTTATCTAAAACAAAGTATCATTTTGCTTATTGGGGTTTTCAATAAGATTTGTTCTGCTCATCAAATCTGTGACATCTGTGAGTTCATTTATTCTTGTGGGATTTAATATCTACTTCTATTATTTTTCTTTTGTCAAAATGGTTCTGAATTTCTTACCTTGTTTACTAGGGTCCGGATGATGATCTTTTTCCAGCGCAGGAAGCTTTATTGCATATCCAAACTCACATTGTGGATCTTGGTCCTGACAAGGACAATATCATAACGACAAGGCTTCTGATTCCAGCTAGTGAAATTGGATGTCTGGAGGGAAGAGATGGTTCATTATCTGATATACAGAGAGTGACGAATGCCAATGTGCAGATATTACCAAAAGAAGACCTCCCTCCTTGTGCATTGGAGGCTGATGAGCTCATACAGGTTTGTGCTTCATGGCCTCGATGGACAATGGCGACTGTTCTTTTTATCTCACAGTTGTTCAGAATCTTTAGTTAACTTTTTTGAACTTTGACTTTATGTTACCTTTTTACATTGATAAGCATATAGCTTTCAAAGTAGTTGACATAGTGTTCGTAAATGGCACATGCTTACAGATTGTAGGTGAAATAAGAGCTGCTCGCAATGCTCTTGTACAAGTAACTGCTAAATTACGTAGTTATCTGTATCGTGACATCTCCCCTCGTGACATTTCCAGTCCGAAAGATATGCTACCACCATCCATTTCTGCACCAAGCCAGCCTCTTAATGTTTCTGGAACTGAACCAAGTTCTGTTAAAAGTTCACCTTCTGAAGGGTATCAAGGCAATGATCCTCCGTCAGCAGTCAGTCAAAATATCCATACTGCACCATTCAATCGGCAACCGAAGGTAATGATCAGACATGTTCCACATCATATAAGCAACTGGCACCAGTTGATTCTTTGCTTTTCTCTTTGAATGACATTGTGCTTTATTGAACCACTCAGTGTTTGTGTAAGAGATGCTCATGATCTTTACTCTTTTTTTTTTCAATGTAGACGATAATATATGGAACTTCAATAATTTTTAAGAAAAGATTGATAAATAAATTCTGCAACTGATGGGATTTATACTGCCTAACACACAGAGAGAAAGAAAGGGAACAAAGAAAGCATCCTAGGAAGTAAGAACTAGCGCAAACCTTTCCATGGTCCTGGGTAGAATAAATATGCAGCCAGTATATGTGTGAATGTCAGTGCAGGTAGTGTAATTATCCAAGTATTTTGGAATGCATAATGGTTAAATCTTGAACAATTCATGGTGTCCAAGGTTTTCTTTGGGAGGGTTTATCTGAGTAATAAGTATTTCAGTTATATTTTTGTTGTGATCAAGGAGTCGGGGTGCAATCAAACGGATAGTTTGCTCTGTATCTGATTCGTATTTGTTTTTGAATGAAGATATTTGGATCCCGTATCTGTTTAAAATATGGATACATAGTGAGTGATAAAAATACCCGACATGTCAGAATAACAGAATATTTCTAATACACGTATATTTCACACTCATCAAAGTACTGCATGACGTGATATCTTGCTTAAAAAAGACAAAACTCATGCAATCTTTTAAAATTTTAACAGTTTCATGTAAAAGAATATTAAAATTAAGGAAAGATATTCCTTCACTTTTTCTCAAGGTTTTGTTATATGTGCTAATATTTGACTAATATCTGAATCTGATCCAAATCTGAATTTCATATCAGGCAAATACAAATATTGAGTTAGATATCGTATCTGGATCCATATCTAATAAAATAAAACAAATACCGAGGGGGTAATATCTATCCACTCCGTATATCGATCTGAATGCACCCTTATCAAGGGCGGAAAGGAGTATGTGGTCAGTTGGGAGGTAAGGATCTGTAAAGGATAACATTAGAATGGTGACTTGTACAAAACTATTTGGTGTTGATTTTATGTGTTCCTTCTACTCTCTATTTGACTCCTTTGTCGCACACTTTTATTTATTAATTGTTTTTATTTTTAAATTTTTTGATTCCCCACTCTTAAGTCCTCCATCCTTTCATCATCACTTTTCTGGTAACAATGGTCTCCAAGCCTCTTAGTGTACCAGCCCAATCGCCAATGCATTCCCTCCATCCGACATTGGTTAATTAGCAGGAAGGAATCCCTTTGGGGCACTTAGGGATGGAGTGAATCAAACGCAAAAAGTGCGGGAGGAAGCAACACATTGGCAATCTTCCCCTTTGGTTTACTCCTCTTACTCGCACAATTCAAAATCATCTTCAAATCCCCCAACCCCCCAAAAAAGGGGGGGGGGGGGGGAGAAAGAAAAGAAAAAAGCACATCACCCCTCCCTCCCTATTCCTCTTGTTTTCAGCCTCCCTTTGTCCTCCTCTTCCTATTGACATGGATCCCCATTGTAATACTATTCTCTTCGTGTAAATTTCAACTTCTACTTTTCTTCTCCCTTTGGTAAACTTAAATTTCTCCAAATTTCAATATCTTATTTTTCTATATCTGAAATTTCATATTTCCTTTGGTTTAGATTTTCTTTCTAAGTTAACCCTCTAGTCAGCTTAACATCCAGGCTTTAAGGGCCTTTGGCTCCTTGACAAGTTTTATGAACTTCCTGGGCTCGTTTTTATTTTTTCCCATTATGAGGCTATGAGCATCTTTATGTAGCAGTGTTTTAAAAGTGGGAGAAAAAGGTGAAGTGGCCATATTGGCTGGCTGCTTAAGCGACCGCTTAAGAGACCAGTTAAATGTAGTGTCATTTTTAATTCTTTAGATAAGAAAGAAACTCGGGGGAAAATGAAAAAAATGAGAAAAGTAGATCATATATAAGTACAAATTGATAGAAAACCAAAACTATGAAAAACATTGAATTTTTTTTTTTTGATAAAACGGACCCAAAAAAAAGAACACATGGGTAGAAATTGAAAAAAAAAAAAAACACAAACAATAAAGAAAAATGAGAAAAATGTAGGAAAAAACAGCAAAAAAAGGAGGAAAAAAATACAAAATTAGAATAAGGAAATGAAGGGGGGAAAAATAAATAATGTAAGAAAGGAAAATCCTAGCATAAGAATGGAAAAACTTTGTGTTGGAACTAGTCGGAACTAGAATTGGTTGCCGTTGAAGCTGTGAGAGTTAACCAACCATTGCTACTACATCTCCCTCAAGGCTGGCGTTGGGGATAGATGCAGGAGAAGAGGGAGAAGTCAAGATTTGGGTTTACATTAGATTTGACATTTCTTCACCCATATCACTTGAACTTCACTTATCATAAGTCTTATTGTAGCATACAACTGCAAAAAGGGTGAGAGTATGAAACAAAGCTTTATACTGTGTGTCAGTCACATTAATCTTAGATATACCCTCTAACATTAGAAAATGGTGTACATTGAGAGTAAACATCGGCTTAGCAAGCTATGAGTAAGAGCTCACTGCCTCGGCAGCCTGCTCAAGCGCCAATATGGCTGCTTTTTAAAACATCCTCTATAGTATTGCATATTTCTAGCTATAAAAAATAACTGAAATTCCACTCAGCATTGTGGCTATGGTCTTTATCTCGCAACCCCCACGAGGGATGGAGTGAATCAAACTTGGGACTACCTGAGGAAGTGTCTTCTTGTCCTCCTCAGTTTGTCCTCGTATTATTGACATATTCCCTTAATGTAATATTGAGCTCTCTTTGTTTATATTTCCAACATCTACTTTCTTCAAAGTTCCTTTGGCAAATTAAATTTCTCCGACTTTTCAATAGCTTTTATATTTATAATTTCATGTATCCATCGGTTCAGATTTCTTACTAAGTTTGTCCTTCGGTCAGCTTAGTGTCTAGGCTCCAGGGCCTTTTGGTGTTCAGGCAGCATGGCTGAATGTTGTCACTTGTTACCTTAGCAAGCTTTTATGCTCATCTTTAATTTTTCAATCATGAGTGTCTGCCTGTAGTAAGGTACTTCTAGTTTTAGGAAATAAGTGAATTTCCACTCGGCATTGTGGTTATCATGGTTGTAATATCTCTCTTTTCTTCTGGTTCTGCTGGGATGTCGCCATGACAATGCATGATGTATTCTTGAGTTTCTGTAAAATGATGCATTTAAGAGAACCTTTATGTACTATCTGCCACATTTATGATATATCCCCCCATCTTTACCTTCCCTTGCAACCTTTTGGTGTTAAAAGATTCATCCACGGGTAAATTGTATTCATGGCTTGTGTTCCTTGAAACTCCGAGAACTTTGTTAATTAGGCACATTAGAAATATATGCAGTAACAATGTATATACTGCAGCTTCCGAGTCTCCAAATTCTTCCTTTAATATTTCAAGATACAAAAATAATCAACAACAGAGCCTTCATCCCTATTTCTGGGTTCACTCTTCTTCCATAAACTCTTTAAAGGGTCTTCTTCTCAGTTAAAAGTTATCACATCCTATCCATGGACCATTTATATTTTCTATTACCTTTTTCTTTGTAAATGTCTTTTTATTTCTAGATTGTTCTCTCTCTAAACAGAGATATTTTTTACTGAGATGGGGGAAGCAACCCATTTTTGATGAAGATTAATGAAGATTTAGTAGAGAAATATGTTTACAAAAAAATGTAGAGAAGGAAAAAATTATAGAGAGAAGTTAATAGTGTCAGTATGTTAGTCGGAAAAAAATCAGACTGAAACAAATTAGAGAGAGAGAGAGAGAGAGAGAGAGAGAGAGAGAGAGAGAGAGAGAGAGAGAGAGAAATTTACCAAGTGAAATAACTAGTTAGAGAGTGAAAATATTAAGAGAAATAAGTAGAGATAGAAAACTAGAAGATAGCAGGAGTTACGAAGAAGAAATAAGAGAGGGAAATACATTTAAAAAGAGGGATAAGAGAAAGAAAGTGTTAAGTTGGGTTACTAGTACCGAGTTATTGGGTTATTACTCATATACCCTTCTTGTCTTCTATATATATATCTATCTTCCCACACGAATAAATATCATCACTTTTGAGGGTTTCTATTTATCTACATGATATCAGAGCAAGAGAAACCCTAACTTTAAAATTCACCATCTTCTTCTCCTACTTTCCTCAAAATTCCCTTTCTTTTCCTCAATCATTGCCCTCCCACTTCTTGCCTGCGCCCTCCCACATCCTCCAAGCTACTACTAGCTGATTTTTGGTGTTTTATACAACTGACTACTATGTCCGAGACTATGAGTTTCTACTCCAATATGATCTCCTCTCTGATGATTGAGACTTCTGTTTTCAAGACGATGCTGGAGACTACCGTGAAGTTGAATGGTTCATACTACTTGTTATGGGCACAGGCGTTCCACATATTCATTGGCGCTCGGAACAAATTGGATCACCTCCTACAGTCTTCACTTACTGATACAAATCTCACATATATGACCTGGCTCACTAGAGATTATTCTATAATGACATGGCTTCTCAACAGTCTGGAGGAGAACATTAGTGATAGTGTCATGTTCCTGCCTACTGTTAAGGAGATTGGGATACACTGAAGGTGATGTATGACAATGAGAAAAACCCCTCGAGGGTTTTTGGGATCTATGAGCGCCTGTTTGAGCTCAAACAGGGAGACAGATCCGTGTCTGAGTTTTATGGAGAACTCAAAGGTCTGATTGATGAGTTAGAGATACATCAGCCTGCTATTATTGATGCGGCGACACTGAGGGAATATCGTCAGGATCTCACAGTGTGAAAGTTTTTATCTGGCTTAGTGCTACACTACAATCTCAGGTACGGGGTCAGATACTGGGAGGAGACAGTATTCTCACGTTGATTGCTACCTTCTCGAGAGTTATGCGGGTGTCTACTGGAGCCGATGTTTCCTTTGCATCATCCATGCAGTCTGTCATGGTTTCTGGACGTGACAGAGGTTGTGGTCGTGGCCGCGATTTTGAAGGACGAGGACGTGGATAGTTGGAGGTGGACGTGGTTCTTATGGAGGCAGACAAAGTGTCTCTAAGAAAAGACCCCGGCTATGTAGGCATTGTGGACGCAGTAATCACATCTCCGAGAAGTGTTGGGAGAAATTTGGTCGAATTGAGTGGGCACAACTATCTGATTATGATTCTCTTGCCCCGCGTGGTACTACTCATGACTCTTCATCCATCTTCCTGGCTCTTCCACGGTTGTTCTGTCACAAGAAGAGTATGATAAACTTCGACAATTAGAGTTCTCTCAGAATAATCTTTCAGCGACGCATGCATCTGCTTTAGGTATGCACGCCTATACTGTCTCTCCTCAAAAGCCTTGGATATTAGATTCTGGAGCCTCAACCCATATGATAGGTATTAAGCAAAAACTTGTTTCCTTAAATTTGTCAAGGTATCCACTCCTCTGTTAAAATTGTTGATGGTACCCATTCACATGTATTAGGCAATAGGGTAGTTCAGGCTACTTCATCCTTGATCCTTACTAATGTCTTATATGTTCCATGATTTCTTGTTAGTCTCTTATTTATCAGTCAGTTTACTAAATATAATAACTGCAAAGTAACTTTTTCCTACTCATTGTTTGTTTCAAGACCTGTCGACTGAGAAGAGATTGGTTCGGGGCATGAGCGAGGAGGCATATACTATTTGGACGATCGAGTGACCCCTACGAGTTTGGTTGCTGGTCAATCTGATCCAGTTTTACTTTGGCATGGCACTTGGGTCATCTTTCGATGCAAAAACTTCGATCTGTTATTCCTTTTGAGCCCTTTGTTTCTTCTTTAGGGGGAATCTTATGAGTTAGGTAAGCATCATTGTGCTACCTTTCAGAGTCGTGTTAATAATCGTAACAGTTCTGCTTTTAAGTTAGTCCATTCTGATGTCTGGGGTCCTAATCGGGTACCCTCTATTCAGGGTTTTAGATATTTTCTACTCTTTGTTGATGACTTCTCTCGCATGACTTGGTTGTATCTCCTAAAAGAGAGGTCAGAAGTTTTCACTGTTATTTAACTTTTCTTTAATGAAATAAAAAATCAGTTTTCTACTTCAATTTGTGAGCTTCATACTGACAATTCTTTAGAGTATGTTAAAAAAGATGTATTTACTTTTTATTCCAAAAATGGGATTATTCATCAAATCTCTTCTCATACATCCCATCAAAATGAAGTACACAAACAAACATATTCTGAATGTTTCTAGAACCATAATGATTCATATGAGTGTTCCAAAATATTTATGATCTGACGCTGTGTTTAGTGTTTGTCATCTGATTGTCATCTGATTAATAGGATGCCCTCTTTTATTCTCGATTAAAAATCTCCATTCTCTTGTCTCTATCCTAACAAAACACCATTCTCCATGACTCGTGTTTTTAGCTGCACTTGTTTCGTTCAGGACTTGTCTCTTGGGTTAGATAAATTATCTTTTAGATCTATAAAATATGTTTTTGTTGGGTATTCTAGAACACAAGAAGAATACAGGTGTTATAATTCCTCCACCAGGAAGTATTTGGTATCTGCTGATGTTACGTTCTTTGAGTCGAGTTCATATTTCTCTCCACAGGTTCCTGTCAGTATATCTGAGATGGTTCTTTCTTCACTGTCTGTGTCGTTGTCTACACCTGCTTCTACTGTTTCTCCATCAGTGCCGCCAGTAGAAACTCTGGATCCACCTGCATCAAAGTCAGTTCAGGATTTCAGATGTGTCTACATTCATCGCTCTAAACTTCTTGCCTTCGAACCAGTTCCGGCTAACCCCTCTCTAGTAGACGGTCCCACTCAAACATCAGCATCTCCATCTGATTTTAATATTTTCATTGCCCTTCGAAAAGGTAAATGGTCTTGCACTGATCACTCTATTTCGATTTCGTTTCTTATGATCATCTTAACCCACTTTTCGTCAGTTTGCTCTATCTTTGTCTTCTGAGTCTATACCCAGGTCTTATACAGGGCTTTATTGTACCTGCCTGGAAGCAGGCTATAGTTGAGGAGATGGATGCTCTTACTTCTCGAGAAACTTGATAGTTGGTTTCGGCACCCACAAGTACTTTTATTGTTGGTTGTTGCTGGGTCCTTAGTTTTAAGTACCGCCCAGATTGGGATCGATGTAAGGCCAGACTCGTGGCCAACGGATATACTCAGATATATGACATCGATTATTTTGAGACATTATCGCTAGTTGTCAGAATGAATTCTATCAGGATTTTGTTCTCCGTTGCTGTTAATTTGTCATGGCCTTTTTTCCAATTGGATGTCAAGAATGCCTTCTTATATGGGGATCATCAAGAGGGAGTTTATATGAAGCAACCTCCAGGTTATGTTGCTCAGGGGAGATTAAAGTCTGTCGCCTTAAGAAGAACATATATGGACTCAAGCAGAGTCCAAAGGCGTGGTTTGAAAAGTTTAGCATTACCATTTCTGGTATTGATTTTCATCGGTGTCATTCAGATCACTCTGTCTTCATTCGGCGCACAAAGTCTGGCATCGTAATTCTGGTAGTTTATGGGGTTGTTTGTTTCACTTAAAAGGCTATAAAAGGCTGCAATTCATAAATGACTTCAGCCCAATTACAATTACGGTGTTTGTTTGAATTGTAATTCGTAAAAGACTTATGCAGCTCAATTACCACTCACTTACAACCCACTTACAGTTAATTTTGTGGTCATGCAAATTTGTATTATTTTTTATATTAATATTAATTTTTTAATATTTAGTATTTTTAGTATATATTTGTAATATTTAAATTTTTTAAATTACCAAATAGTTAATTTTGTGGTCAACCTTTTACTTACTATTTACACATTATGACAACCAAACACCATAAAAGACAATATACTTTTTCACTTACAACTTTACATTACCAACTAAATACTGTAAAACTTACATGCATGTAACTCATTTACAACCGTAAAGAGCTTACCAATTACTACTTAGGAATTATGGCCAATTACGGCAACCAGACCCTATGTTGATGGCATTTTGCTAACTGAGAGTGATCCAGCTGGGCTATTGGAGACTAAGATGTATCTTAAGCGCCATTTTGTGATCAAGGACATGGGACGTCCAAAATACTTTCTGAGAATTGAAGTTGCACATCAAAAATACAGTATAGTTCTTTTTCAGTGAAAGTATGCTCTGGATCTTCTGGAGGAAACAAGACTTTTAGGATGCAAGCCTGCTAACAGTCCAATGGAAGCTAATGTGATTTGATGACAATAATATACTTGATGATTCAGGAAGATATAGGAGATTGATTAGGGAGTTGATTTATCTCACAGTTATTAGGTCAGATATAATTTTTATTGTAGGTGTATTGTGTAAATTCATGTATCAGCTCAGAGAGACCTATTGGTTAGATGCGATGAGAATTCTGGCTTATAACAAGAGTTCTCTAGGAAAAGGGTTGGTGTACATGAAACATGGGCATGTACGTATTTCTGGATACTCTGATTCAGGTTTTGCTGGTGACCGAGAAGATAAGAAGTCTACTACTGGCTATTGCATCTTCATTGGAGAAAATCTGGTGACTTGAAGAAGCAAAAAGTAAGATGTTGTGTCTTATTCGTGTACAAAAGTTAAGTATAGAGTTATGGCTCATACGACATGCGAGATGTTATGGTTAAAAAAAAAAAATCTATTGATTGAGTTTAGTTTCAGACAGCTTGGACCATGCCTATCCATTGTGATAATCAGTCTACCATCTACATTGCCCAGAGTCCTGTATTTCATGAAAGGACCAAACACATTGAGATTGAATGTCACTTTGTCAGAGATGCTTTGACTAAGAAGGTGGTTATGTTCCAGTTCACATTGTCTTCAAAGTAGTTGACTGATCTCCTTACCAAAGCTGTCTCACTTCAGGTGTTTTCTAATCTGTGTAACAAGCTGGGCATGTTGGATGTTTATGCTTCAGCTTGAGGGGGAGTGTTAAGTTGGGTTATTAGTATTGGGTTATTGAATTATTACCTATATACCCTTCTTATTTTCTGTATATATCTATCTTCCCACATGAATAAATATCATCACTTTTGAGGGTTTCTATTTCTCTACAGAAAGAATTAGAGAGTTAAAAGGAGAGACAAAGAGTAAGAAAGAAATTTAAAAGAAATTAGAAAGAATGAAATAAAAGAAATTTAAAAAAAGGTTCTGATAGAAGGTGGAGAGCTCTAGAGAGGAGAAAAAAAAGAAAATTAAAGAAAATGAGTTAAAAAGAAATTTAAAAAAGAAAAAAAAGAAGACAAAAAAGAGTAATAGAACGAGAAGAGTTAAGAGAGAGAGAGAGAGAGAGAGAGAGAGAGAGAAGAGATGATTAAATAGTGAAAATTTAGACATTTCAAAATGGCGGGGGGGGGGGGGGGGGGGGGTTTGTTTTGTAAGGGCATTTAGAGTGGGGGTAAAGTGTTGAGTTTGAAACCTTAGGGGTATTACTACGTTTTCTTGCGAACTTTTTTTTTTTTTGTGGGGGGGGGGGGGGGGGGGGGGGCGTGTTCTGCACTGAACCCGACTTTTTGGAATCTTATTTTATTTGGAAAAAAACTTTTTTGTAGCCTTAATTATAAAAGACATCATTTTTCTTTCTTTTTAGAATTCTAATTAGTTTAGAAATAGTTTTCTTAGGCTTGAAGTTATGATTTCTTAGGCCTTAAGTTGGGATCTTATATATATAAAGTTAACCCTTATTTATGTAATCAATGAAGATACTGAATTTTATTAAAAAAAATTATTACATGATGCAATTGAAGTTTCCTTCAACAAGCCATGATAGCGTGATAGTGATTCAGTACGTGAAATCCGTACCAGAGGTGTGGAATCTCTGGTTATTTTACTATTTTGTTTGATTTTGCTATTGCTTTTCCATCAAATTTCTTTGAAATTTCTCAATTTTTGCCGCAAAATCCCTTCCAGATCTGTTCCCTTCTGAAAAACCTAGCCAAATACCGTATTTGCTCCTATAACCTAAACCAAACCAAAACACAAACTTTCTTCCTGTTCAGATCTGAGCATGTAGCTTTTAGGCCTGTTTCCTGTCAAAAAGTTTATCTCTGCTCTCTTTTAAGGTTTATGTTGGCTGAGTGCAAAATAAAGGTTCATCTTCTGCCACTGCATTTCTATCTCAAAAATGTTCTTTGCTACTAATTACTACTGCTATTAGTATGATTCGTCAATGAGCACTTTAAGTATGCTGTCTCCCCTATTGAATCCTTCACTGATGTATGCTGCATGCTCCTCAAGCCGATATTGTTTCTCATTCCTGCCTTCAATCTCAAAATCTCAAAAACCCTCCCCCTCCAAATTGAAGCCAGATAGGGACCAGAATGCTAAATCAGTGAGAGTCTACATGATGTAGGAAGAGAATCAAGGCAGCAGGTCAATTTGAGCCTCAGTGGTCGACAGCCAACATCAGCTGTCGACAGCCCAATTTTGTTGTCGACAGACAGCTTTCGACAGGGTTTTTCCGAGAATTGAGTCACTACAGTCTTGTCTCTGTTCAATTATTGACAGGCCTACTGCGTAAAATGGTATTTGAGTTAGTTTAAGATTCAGTTTTGGGTCCAAATTTGGATTCTGGTTGGATTCTTTATATTTTAAATTGTAAATTTAAATTTTCTAAGTAGATTAGGACTCTTTTAATTCTTTTTATTTTTTTAAAAATAGGTTACAGTTTCCAAGTAGGAGTAGTATTCTTTTTGTACGCCTATAAATAAGCCCTTGTACTCTTTATTTTTGGCATCCAACTTTGATTAATACAATTGAGTTTTTACTCTCCAATTACTCGACTCTTCAATTATTTGTGGATTTAAGTTGTTCTCTTTGGCTCGTGGATTCGGGTCGCTTATTCGTGGATTCAAGTGATTATTCCTTACATGAAGGCTTCTTCAGGGTTCGTCAGCGCTAAGACGATATCTTGTCTGCGTCACTCGTCTTCTTCGCTTTCTCGTCCGCGTCAAGTGGTATCAGAGTTACGACTACTTTCTGACGGTGGCAGGAGACGACGATGGACTACAAATTGCTGAAAGGAGGGACAGCACCATCAAATCTACCTTGGATCGTATAGCCCAAGCGATCAAAATGTTGTCTCTCAAAGTTGATGATCGAAGTCTGCCCGATGGCACGTACCGAAGCGGATATGATCATCAAACGTATCAATCACCACCACATCGACCACCACCACATCGATCATTACCACATCATCCACCACCAAGTTATCATCTATAACATCCTCAATTTACTAAATTTTTCTATGAAGAGGAATTGTGAAGTCTCATCTATCACTACCATGGTAATTATGAAGATGGAGGGATGTTCTATGGTAGGCAAAGGAGGTTCGTTAATCCTAACCCTAGTAGGGGAAGCAAATTTCTGAGCCCTAATAGGAGAGATAGGTTTCTAATTCTATTCCTTCTTTTAATGAGAGTCTTGATGTTGAGTTAACCTTACTTTGGATCGATAAAATTAATGGGTTGTTTGACATGGAGTATATTCCCATGGAGGATCAAGTCGAGTTTGTGACCTACAAGCTTAAAGGAAGAGCGGCGACATGGTGGAATCAATTTCAAAATATCCATATGTACGAAGGCAAATCACATATAAGAACGTTGAGACGAATGAAAAGATTTTTACAAGCCCGTAGTCTTGCTTTGGAGGAAGAAAAGATGGAGAATTGACCCCTACCTTTCATGAGGTCTCATTAGTCAAACAAAACCGCGGAACAACATCAGCAACCACCAGTTGAAAGCAGTCTACTAAGAGAGATTCATCAAACTTTCAACAGCCAAGTACAATCTCTCGATAAAGTCACGAAGCTTATGCCACCTATTTCCAGTCCGAAAGAAGAACCACCAAAACTTATGCCCGTATGCAATCAAGGCGGGTTCTTCGTGGAGCCAAAGGATATAAAGCAAGGCATTGCTCTAGAAGAAGTTTCTCCAACCACCAAAATTTTCAAGGATATAGACCAATCATTGGAAGAGTGCAATAGAGTTGCGCATGACAAGCTTCTGGAGATGTTACCACCCATGAAAGATAATCAGTATCATGATACATTTATTCTTCATGGTTTCGAAAATCCTTTCTTGCAGAAGAAGATTGTCAAGAATGACACTTCTAAATTCTTCGAGTTCACATCACCGACTATCAACACGTGAGTGCAACATGCTCTGTAAGGTATGTCAAATCTCATCTCCACTCGTACTCTGGAAGATCTTCATGGAAGCAAGTCAATGAAATATGGGAGCATAGAGTGTGTATGGTTGGATGATGGAGGAGCACCAATCAATTGACATTGTTTATGAATCGATCCGAAATGATGATTACATTGAAGATTTGATGATGATATACTACATGGAGTTTAATGAAGATTGTCGAGGCGAATCAAGATTTTGAGATCATATTTTCCCCCAAGCAGAGTTTGCATACAACAACATGACTCACGGTTCAACAGGATTTCCTCGTACGTTAAATAGAATAGATTTTATGGAGAAATCTAATAAGAAGTACAAGACAATAGCTTACAAAAAGAAACGAGAGATTCTTTAAGGAAGATGATATGGAGATACTGTATTTAAGGAGAGAAAGAATCCCAACTAAAAGAGTGTCTACCGAGCAACTAAATTCAGATTAGAACTCGGGGACGAGTTCTTTTGAAGAGGGAGGGACTGATGTAGAGAGATAATCAAGGCAGCAAGTCAATTTTGAGCCTCAGCTGTCGACAACCAATATCAGCTATCAATAACCAATATCAGTTGTCGATAACCCACTTTTGTTGTCGATAGACAGCCTTCGACAGGGTTTTTCTGAGAGTTGAGCCACTACAGTTCTGTCGACATGCCTGCTGCGTAACAGGATTCTGAGTTTATTTAGGATTCTAGTATTAGGTCCAAATTAGATTCTAATTGATTTTGTATTTCTTTATTTTGAATCTATATTACCTAGATAGATTAGGATTCTTTTTTTTTTCACTTTTTAGAAATAGGTTATAGTTTTCAAGTAGGAATAATATTCTTTTGTAAGCCTTCGACAGGATTTTCTGACAGTTGAACCACTACAGTCCTGCTAACATGCCTGTTCAACTGTTGACATGCCAGCTGTGTAATAGGGTATTTGAGTTAGTTTAGGATACAATTTGGGTCCAAATTTGGATTCTGATTGGATTTTTCTTTCCTTTTTCTAAAATTGTAAATTTAGATTTTCTAGGTAGATTAGGACTCTTTTAATTCTTTTATTTTCTTTTAGAAATATGTTATAGTTTCCAAGTAAGAGTAGTATTCTTTTTGTAAGCCTATATATAGTGCCATTGTACTCTTTATTTTGGCATCCGACTTTGATTAATACAATTGAGTTTTTACTTTCCAGTTACCCATGGATTCAGGTCGCTTGCTCGTGGATTCTTGTGATTATCCCCTACCTGAAAACTTCTTATGGGTTCGTTAGTGCTAGTACGATTTCTAGCCCGCGTCACTTGTCTTCTTCGCTTCTCTGTCTGCATCAATATAAAAGACTAAGAACAAGTATATGGGTAACACAACCACAATTTATTAATCACTCGTACCTAATTGTGATGGTCTCATCTCACAACTGCTCTGCTCGTTGGAGGCTATGTCCAAAATTAAGGCTTATTGGACCCTCCTGCATCTCATCCACACATACCTTGCTGACTACTAATATTTATGCTCCCTCCCTCGAAAGAGTCTAAAATCCAAGGACGTTGTGTAATTATCGAAATCTTATCTTTCGTTGCTGCAATTTCTTGGTTGTAGGATTTTTTCGAGTTCCTTAGTTCTAATTTCATTTCATTCTAGTTTAAGATATATCCATCTTTAAATCCCCCTCAGAGCCTAATTTCTTTGGCCATGTGTATTTTATATATCCACCCAACACCCCTATTGTTTTTTCCTCTAGGCACCATATATCCATATTTCATAACTACATCCTCATTGACCCCATCTTTTGGTCATCTGTTTTATTTGTTTCCCTTACACTCCAATCAGTGAAATTGAGTCAGATTGGTACAAACAAGCTAATTTGTTAAGCAGAAAGTATATAGATTATTGCTCGAAGTCAAGTCTGTGAATAACATGAAGGGAAAGAAAAGCCCTCTATTTTGAGATGATTTCCAGGAATATATTTTGAGATGAGGGAGAATTACCAGCTCAAAGGCTTCCTTCCTTTTCGGATTTTATTTATTCACTTATTTATCTGTTTCTGATCCCAGGTAGTTGTAGTATTAATCCTATTAGTTATATTATATTTGTGTATTGTTCTAATTTGTTTGCCTGGATTGTAGGACAATGGAGATAGTTCTAGTGCATCACATGAGCTGAGAGAAAGCGGCGTTAATGATGGAGGGAGGCAAGGTCCAATTAAAAGGTAACTGGTTAAACTTTCTCTTTAGCGGGCTTTGATTCACACTTCCCACGTGATTTTTTTCAAATCTTTCTTCCACGATTAGATTCAATGCTCCGTTGGTTACTAAGAGCACGCTAGAAGTTATCATACCAAAAATCGCAGTTCAAAGCCTACTCATGAGATCAGGAAGCAAGCTTGCTCAGATCAGTGAGGTGAGTAACCCTGGACATCATTCTGCATCTAAAAGTATAAATAAGACATGATGCCCTTAAAATCTCCTATATACTCTTTCTCCTGAAACAGATGTCTGGAGCAACTGTTAGCTTAATTGAAGATCGACCTGATCAGACTGAAAAGGTTGTACAAATATCTGGAACCCCAGAGCAGTCTGAGAGAGCTCAGAGCCTACTCCAGGGATTTATATTAAGCAGTAATCTCCTCTCCTCTTTCTCTCTCTCTCTTTTACTCAACTTTTTTCTCTTATCTAGCTTCAACTCACCATCATATTTCTTCCACCTTCTTGTTAATCTTTTATCCAGCAATGTGACTTCACCTGGCCCCCTTCTTGTCAGCACAAGATGACATTCCATCAAGCTAATCGAGCAATGGCGGCGCTGAAGCTTACGGCCTCTAGAGAGGCCATCACCTTCAGCACTTCTAACCCACAGCTGGTTCTTCCATTCACAGTAAGAAGAACAAAGAGAAATGGTTCTCTAATTCTCATGTAGAAGCTATGCAGGGCTTTCATTTCGCTGCCAGTTGAAGATTATTATTGTTTGTCATCCTCTGTCAAATTCTCTTGAGTTAAATATAATCCTTGGAAATCCTGATCGTGCATGTTTACTATATGAGCATTAGTTTATGATTAGAATATAATTATTTTCTTTTCTGTTGATATTCTACAAGAGTTGGGTTTCGACTTCAATCCTATGTGAGGGATGCCATCGTCTAGAGTTAGTGTCCTGTGAAGTGTGCTTGAGGTGTGCATATCTCCTTGATACATGATAGATGCTGCTTCTGGTTCATCTCTTTTGTTCTCTCTCCTCGTAACATAATGTCCCCCGCGAATGTCTCAGCCGTGGCTCAAAGTCGGTTAGAGCACACGCTCCCTTCGTGGTCATCGGTTTGAGCCTGCGTGTCAGCGGACATTCTTCTCTCTCCCCGTCGCGGCCCTGGCCAGGCAACAGAGAGAATCATATTGTTTTGTTAATAAACTAGTATCTGTTGCATTTCGAAAGATCCTGGCAGTCAGTAAGTTGAATAAACTATAGTTTTAGTGAATCAAATTTTCTTTGAAGGACATATCAAAGAAAATTCTAATTGATGTAAATTTACACTAAATTTAGACGGAGCATATAGATTTCTATAATAAGTTTAGTTTACAATTTTTTTTTTTAAAATACATATTTATTTTTGGTGAGACAAAAGAATGAAATTTATATGTAAATTATGAATTTGTTATGCATCACTTTACTTAACTTCAACATTACACAAAAAATGCTAGTACTTCAAAACAAATTACAAACTAAATCAAACCTCATTTTGTACAATGGTGAAATGACATTAATGTATTCTGCCCGTACTTTGAATATACAACATTTTCAAGTGAACACAAGCATTGCCAATTTTGACACGTAAGAGTAGTATTATATCGAGTTTCAAGGTACACAGCATATATTTGTACTAATGATATCGGCCAATATTGATCCTTTATCGATTATCCTCTACTCATGGATTATGAGGTAATCATATCACGATTCAAAACCAAGCTAACACAATATTCAAAACAATTCATGCAGAAGCTATATATCAGCTATCATTTGACAAGTATTGTCCTCTTTGTAAACAATTACTTAATAACTTAATAGTGTGCACCAGTATTTTATTGTTTATTATGATATATGGCTCTCTCTGGTTATTTCGATTTTCAAGTAAACATACATCAAAGCAACTGGAAAATTCAAAATAGCAAACAAGGGAAAAAAAAGAAGAAGAAAAATACAAGAAAATAACTATGAATAAGATAATGCATCTACTTTTATTTGGTTAGAAAATCACTGCGCAACGGGATTCAACTGCCGCTACTGAGGAGCAAACTCAGGACCTGATCAGTGGCCCCTGTAGCTGGAATTAAATATATTATAATATATCTACGACAAGACCCGAACAGGTGACTTGTGAATGAGCGGAGCTCTTACGAACCAAACGCGGACCGGAAAGCCACTTCCTGCGGGGACAAATAATGCATCCACTTAACATGGACTTAGTGCACGGAACTTTTAGCTAGTTAAATAAAACTTTTCATTTTTATCGTGTGTGTGTGTCAGAAAAATGTAAATCAGCCGACAGCTGAGAGGCACTCTCAGCTGGCGGTGACATGGCACAATATGTGCCACATAATTTGACAATCTTAATGGCGCCCACTTTTTGAAAATAATTGAAATTACTAAAAGCCCACACCGTTAAAAAAAGACAGTTTTCTTGGGATGATGTATTAGTTTTATATTCTTATTATTATTTTTCTCTCCTTTTATATGTCTATCTCTATATGTCTCCTCACGCTGTCAGATCTAGGGTTTGACTCGTAGTGAATGTTGTTCTAAGAAAAGCGAGAGCGGGATCAGATATTGATTTTTAGTTTGCAGGCTTAGATCTCCATCAGCTATTTTGAAAGGTTCTTGTTTTCTCGGGATGTTAGCTTCAATATTTTCATCGTAATTCTTCTCTTCTTTTCTTCTTCAAAAGGAAGGCCTATCAGAAAATTTTCATTATCAAAAATTGTAACGCCCCGATCCCGCGGGTACGGGGACGTTACTGCGACGTATATACGCAGGTCAGAAATACCCTCACGTATATAGGCTAAGCATCAGTACAGGTAAGAATCAGAGTACGGAAACGCGTGGTGCATTATACATTCCAACATACGAGTACAATTACAAAGTTATCACCGGAGGTGAAAATATTACAAGAATATTACATCACTGATAAGCGCAAATGCGAGAATACAAAGAGATGTACATGTATGAACAGTACAAAAGGGCGCTCACGAGATAGCTGGAGAAGCCGCGAGCCAGCTGGGGGAGCAAGGATGGGACTGGAGCTACAGCTGGTCTGTCAGCTCCGCAGAAGTAAGCTGGTCCTCAGCAGAAGAATCCCCTTCAGTCCAAGCTCCGAGACCTGGACATGAGAATCCAGAGGAGTCAGTACTCCCGGTAAGTGGTGATGCGGATGCCAAGTGGCGTGCATAGATAAGCACAAGTGTGTCGACAAATCCGAATCATAAACATGCATAGGAAAATCGTGTCGTGAGCACAGGCATGCAAGGGTAAGTAGGTATCTAACGAGTAATATCAAGCAGTAACTACTCATGATAGGATAAAATATGGACATGAGACTGGTGGAATAGAATATAAGTGAAAAGGCAGGACATGAACAGGTATAATATAATAATCATAAAACCGGAATTCGAAGTAAAACTTGATGAATGCAATTGTGGCGAATCAAGTGGTATAACCAAGTTGTAGAGCAACATAACAAGTTATTATCTTGGCATTTTATTAGTATTACTCGTCCGACCCATATATCTAGGTATGTGTCCCGGTGTACATCTCAACACACATACATCCATATATAAGTAAGTCGAGGTTGGTTATTGAAAGCTGATGAAGAACTGATAGCTCATACTTTAGTAGTTCCCGTCCGCCCGGGACACAGCCATTGGGGGCCTTAAATCCCCCTAACACGCATCTTCTGGGGGCTTGAAATCCCCCTAACACGAATCGTCAGTTTTGTATTCCATTACTATAAGCAAAGCATCATACCGGCACCCATCACTTCCTCCCATTCCCGTGCAAGTTATCCTTTTTATAACTTATTAACAATATTATCAGATTTCAGGAATGAGTAGGATCATAATTGGTCATAACAGGAGTACATAACAAGCATAACGGAGTTATAATAAGAGATCAAGTACTACATTCCCGTAATGTGATAATCATGGGTAGAGAGTTAATTATAACAGGTATAATGTCTCAACATGCCAATGACAAGTGATCAGGCAGGTGACAGGTAGTAAGTCATGTCATAACAAGGAACAAGTGATAAGAGATAATATAACAGAAGCAGGTATCCAGCAGTAGCATGGTAAATAATAACACATCAGTTGCCAAGTGATACATAATGCAAATACAAGTCGATCCGATAAAAGGAAAAAATCGAATGGAGGCGAGGACACTCGCCTAGATACGGAAAATACTGTGAAATCCCCGATCTCCGGAATTCAGAAAATCAACGCGTAAACGCGTTCAATAAAGTAAAGATCGGATTATGTAGAAGAGGAGAGAGAAAGAGAGAACTAGAGAGAGAAGTACATAGAGAGAGAGTGTGTACAGGGAGAGAAAGTATGTACAGGGGGACGCGGGTTTGAGAGTGAGACGCAGGGGTCGCAGACGCGGGAGTCGCGTCGCGGAATTAGCAGACGCGGGAATCACAGACGCGATAAATAGCAGACGCGGGAAATAGCAGACGCGGAAATAGCAGACGCGGGAATAGAAAGAGGGACGCAGGTTTAGAATTTAAGGGAAGGAAGAAAAGAAGGAAAGAAAGAGAAGGGAAGAAAGAATGAATGAAGGGAAGAAAAGAAAGAAGGAAAGGAAAGAAAGGAAAGAAGAATGGAAGGGGGGTGGTCGGTCAAGTTGCCGGCGATGGCCGGAGGTGGCCGGAGATGATCGGAGATGGCCGGAAGTGGCCGGAGACGGGTGGCCAAAGCCCCAAGTCCAACTAATGGTAGTGCAACTCTAGTTGAAATGGTGAAAATGGAGTTTTGAAAACGAGGCTTCGGAGAACGAAGCTATACCTCGTTAGAAAGAGTATTCCGAGGAGAGAAAGATGGCGTGGTTCGTGGTGATCAAGGTGGCGTAGGTAGTGGTGGGGAAGGTGGTGAAGTTGGTGATGGAAGTGGGTTCCTTGGTGTTTCTTGATGGAAAAGAGGAAGAAGAAGGTGGTGTGGGGGTGGTGTTGTTGTTAGAAATGGAGGAGGAGATGGAGGGGAGAATGGTGGAGGAATTGGTGGAGGAGTTGGAGGTGATGGTGGTGACGGTGGCCGACCAAGAAGGGAGGGAAGGCTCCTTGGGCTGCTGCCGTTTGCTAGAAACAAAGAAGGAGAAGAAATAATGAAAGAGAAAGAGAAGAAGAAGGGGGGGTGTATATATAAAGGGAATTGCTTAGATTATAATATCGCCATTGCCGAGATTCCCTTAAAATGAGGCTTGTGTCTCCATGAAATGAAATCTGCGTCTTGGGCAAAATGAACTGGACGCAGAGATAAAATCCGAGTCCAGGAGAAAAACGCGGATGTTGCATTTGATGAAAAAGACAAAAAGTCATGATGACAAGTTGTAGGGCAAGCATTAAATGCAGTATGGAGAGGATCTCTGCATTAAATACTGAATTCAGGTTAGGTGAAATGCGCGTCTAGCGAGGAGAGAGAAAATAAAAAAAGAGAAAATAAAATATCTGGATAGAATTCCAGTATCGGGGAAAACACCGAAAACTCCAGAAAAGTCTAAAAAATAAAGTAGCTTGAAAAGCTTCCCAAAAATTCTCAAAAATAATAAATATTATATAAAGATGTTTGGTGAAATCGGTTTTCAGAAATTTTATTCCAATAGTAAACTAAAAATTTTGGAATCAACCAGCGATACTGGCCGACACCAAATCCGGGGAAATTTTGATAATTTCAGAAAATTCTCAGAAAAGTATTTAGATAGAAAATGTGATTTTAAGAAGTTACAGGAAAACCGTTTTTAGAATTTCAACTCCGTTTGTAAATTAAAATCCGAGAATCGGTCAGTGGTACTGGTCGATACCGGTTTTGAAGATTTTCAATTTAATTCTGAAAAATTCCAGAAAATCATGAAAAATTAAGAATATTGGAAAATGATGCTTGAAACTAAAATCGGTCAAATCTGAGTACCAGAATGACCAAATTGAGCAATACTCCGAGATCGGGGCCCCCGGTTCAGACTAGGGCTGACTCCGAGTCCACGAATTTGGATCCAAGGTAAAACGGTCATATAAATAATTCATAATACAAAACAAATATTGGAAGTAAATCAAAAAAATACGATCGAAAAATACGAATACGCAACTAAGTACGTATTCCGGGAACGGGGTGTTACATTCCACCCACCTTACAAAAATTGCGTCCTCGCAATTTCGATAAGGGGAAGATGAACACAGGAGATACCAGGGTCGACAATAAGAGAATGATAAAGTGGAATATTTACGAAAGATTGCCAACTCAAAACACAGAAGATCAGGGGTAGCGGTTACAGTGATATCCTCAAGGTTCCTGCTCTGGATACTGGGCTTCACATTCTGCTGCTGCTTCGTCTGATGCCTCTGCCGTCATGTTGTAGACTTGACCTCTACCATGATCTGCTCTAGTTCTTACTCCTCTCTGTGGCTGATCATACTGTTGGGGCGGAAATGGAGCTCTTCGGTCAACGGGTTCTGGGTTCCCTCTCAGTGGTGGAGCTGGAAGTACTGGTCGGACTGGTGCTGTATTTCCTACCCTTCTGAACGGGCAATCCCTTATTGCATGACTCCCGGTCCCACATGCTAAGCATAATCCATTGGCCATTCGACAGTCTTTCCTATAATGTCCAGGCTTGTGGCAGAAATGGCATATGATCTGAGGGAGAGAAGGTTGGAATGGTCGCTTGACTATCGGGCCATTGATTGTCCTGGCTGCGTCTTCTTCATTCGTCAATGGGAAGGGCCTCTTTACTGACTTGTTCTACACCTGGTTCTCATTCTTCTTCTCCAGTCCTCGTTCTACTTCACGGGCAATGGAGAGAACCTAGGAATATGTCGTCAACTGTTGAGGAATAAGATACATCTGGACATCCATCTTCAGCCCTTGCTGAAATCTGCTTGCACGTTTTTCTTCGTCTGCTACCATGTAGGGAGCAAATCTGCTGAGCCTCAAGAATTCAGCAGCATATTCATCCACTGATCGGTTGCGCTGCTGCAGACGGATAAATTGTTCTTCCATGTCCCTTTGAGCTGTTGCAGGGAAGAATCTCTCGTAGAAACCCTTTGAGAACTGGTCCCATGTGATGGGTTTCTCCAGTGTCGCTTCTTCTGCCAACCACCATGTTCGGGCCACATCCTTCAATTGTATCTTAGCCAATTCCACTTAGTTCTCATCAGGGACTCTGGCCGCCTTCAAAAGATCTGTTGTGTCTATCAGCCACTGTTCTGCATCCAGGGGCTTCTCTGTGCCTGAAAAGATCGCCAGCTGTAATCTCCTGAAGTTCGACACGTTGCCTGGCCTTTGCTCTCGGGGTGCAACTAACAGTCCTTGACGTAGAAGCTCTGTCTGTTGTTGTTGACTCTGCATCATCCCTTGAAGTATTCTAATCATACCATCATTGTCTCTGCTGGATCCATCTTGAGAAGTACCAGCACCATTACGTGTTCCCCGTCTTTCCATATTTGAGTTGGTTGGAGTGGGTAACAAGTGAAATCGCTATGATACTAATTGAGATCACCTAGAGGGGGGGTGAATAGGTGATGGATATATGAAATGACAATTATGCGGAATTAAAAATTTCTAACACAACAATTCGCACAAATGTAAATTTGCAATAAATAGAACAATATAAGTGCAATAAAGTAAGAGAGTTGAGTTAGATAAAATTCGAGCAAACGCAAACACGCCGATATGTTTCCGAGGTTCGAGCCACGCTCTACGTCCCCGCCTTCACACTTGAAGGATTTCCACTATTGAGGATCCCACCAGATCAACAATACAAGGACACACTTGTCCGTCTCTCGTGATGCCTCAACACCACCTTGAGCACACTCGCTCGCCTTGAGGCCGATGCCTCTACAACTTCACTCCAAGAAGAAAATGAGTGATCAACGCTTGATCACTTTACAAAAGCTCACTTAGCACAATCCTAGAACCAAGTATGTAGATGTAGATTGATGGGATTGTGTAGTGCAAAAGCTAGAGAGAAGCTAGAGGTAAAGGCTACAAGTTGGGGTGTTGGCAATTTTTGGCTTTGGAAATCTTTTGCAAAAGAAAGCTATTGAAAACTTGGAAAACACTTGAAAATCTTTTGTAAAATTGTTCTTGATGGTTGTCTAATCAAATAGAAATGACCTCCTATTTATAGGGGTCAAAAACAACTCAAAACAGCCTCTCATAGCTGTTGGAAACAAATCCCAAACAAAAACCTGACAGAAAACTAGCTGTTGGAACTGTCAGAACTTTTGACAGTGTCCGGTCGACCGGGACGGTCGACCGCCAACGGTCAAAAATCCGACCGTTGGGACCTACGGTCGACCGCCTCGGTCGACCGAGTTTTCCCGAGAGCAAAAACAAGGGGATCGGTCGACCGTTGCGGTCGACTGATACTCGTGCACAATCTGTGCACGTCCGGTCGACCGACCCGGTCGACCGGCCACTGTCAGTTCTGAAAAATCAGAACTGCCAGAACCAGAAAATTTGGGAAATGGTTTTATCTTTTAAGTTTTATATTTTAAACTTGTAAAAACTTAGAGTATGAGCCTGTGTCAATACTCTATCATGTTTAAAATATTTTGATATAAATCCTTTTGATAAAAGCTTGTTTTTCTCAAAAACTGTTTTTCCAAAAACTTAAATATTTCTAACTTAATTTCCAAAACATGTTAGGAAATGGATTTTGAAATCATTTTTGAAGCCTTTATAAAAACTGAATAGGTGTGTGTGTGTAATCCCAATCCTCTACTTCTATCATCTAGGTTTTGACACAATTTCTAAAAAAACAAAAATACAAATCTTGTTTTTCTTTGTCGTCTTGATCTTGTCTTGATCTTCACATCATCATCTTGATCCCGAAGCATCCTAGTTGTGCATAGCTTGGGAATCTTCATTTTTGCGGCGTCCAAACTTGTGAGTCTTTTAGCGGAGCCGTCAAAAACAACCTGTTAAATAACCTGAAATATTCTGAAACACAAATGTTAAATACATAACTAAATATGTTTTGTTATCATCAAAATAACCATGGAGATATCGGGCAAATGGCCTTTGGGCCAACAATCTCCCCCTTTTGATGATGACAAAACATATGTAGTTATCACAAAATATTTTGGGTAGAGACTTCAAATGAAGCTCCCCCTCAACACATGCATATCATAAATGACACAAATCATACTCAGGCATAGTATATATATAAAAAAAAATGACAAACACCATATTTCCATGTCAACAAGTACTCATATCATAGAGCAAATACTCATGTCATAGATAAAGATAGAACATGGGTTCATACAAAAGGATACATATAAAGAATACGTCACAAAGCATAATAGAAAATACATGTAGAAATATGTCTAAATACATGTCCAAAACAAAATAAATACTACATGTTACTACATGTCCAAACACACAAAGTACTGACACACAAAGTACTGCATCACAAAATATCTCTCTCAAGATAACTCTCCCCAAATAACACACAAAGTACTGCATCACAAAATATCTCTCTCAAGATAACTCTCCCCAAATAACTCTCCCCCTTTTTGATATCATCAAAAGGGGAGGTCACTCCTCAGCACCAGCATCACTGTCACCGCCGTCATCGTCTCCGTCCTCTGACGAGTGCTCCATGCCTTCGGCCATAGTCTTGTCACCATCACCATCTTCTGAAGAAGCTGCCTCCTCCTCTGGATCAATGCTGTCAACCCGAGGTCGAGGTGGAGGAGCAGATGATGGAGCTCTGGTAGGAAATGGAGGACCAGAAGAGGGAAGTGGACGAGCGATGGAAGTAGGATCAGGAGGAATCATGTCAAATTTGGTGAAAAGAGCACCAAACTGAACATCCACAAATCTCATGGAGTCAGCAATATATGACATGTCATTCCTAAGACCCTGGATGCGAGAGTCTATCTCCGCTCGAGCAGAGGCCTCACGCTGAAATCGTGCATCCAGCTCTGCACGAAAAGCTGTATCGCGCTGCTCAATCCAGGCCTGATGTGCCTCGAGCTGAGAGCGGACCACAGAAGACATGAGAGACTGAAGATCAGGAGGAAAAGCTGGGGCTGACGCAGATGAAGTCCCTGGGGCCGAAGATGACCCTGGGGCAGAAAAAGATCCAGGAATAACAGGAGGTGGAATTGGAGGTTGCTCAGGAGCGTGTCTACGCAACTGTGCTTCCATCCTCTTCAACAAAACTCCATCAATGTTTATATTGGGATCTTCTGAAATCTCAGCAGAAAGATCGAAGTTGAAGGCTCTGAGAATGTGAGTAATCAGCATGCCAAAAGGAAGACTTCGACGGACATACGAATTTGGTCAGAAGCCATATGAGATGCAATGAGTTGGGGGATATTTATCTTAATGCCTCGCAGAAGGCAATAGATAATCAGAGATGTAGGACCCCTAGCATTACTATACTCACCATGCTTAGGGACAATGTTGTAGAAAATAATCTTAGCAAGGACCTGAGCAGTGAGAGTGAACCTACTCACAACTTCGTTCCTTACTAGACCGGGGTTGTCATCCCCGTGGATCAAGGTAGAGGCGGTGAGCGCAGACTCACCGTCAGGATAGGACTCAAAAGTGTGTAGGTCATAGGAATACACATCAACACCACCAGGGGTGAGATGTAGGATATCACCAAGTCGACCGATACTAAGGTCGATGTCCCTACCTAACACTCTAGATTTGATCCGGTTCCCATCAAATGAAAAGTTTGCATAAAAATAGGGAACTAGAGAGGAATAGACTTGTTCCTTGATAGTTAAGAACTCGTCTAGTTCATTGTTCCTAAAGATTTGGGGGATATCCAAATGCTCAAAATCTTGAATGACAACATATCTCCCCGAGTTGATTTTTCTAGTGGAAAGATTGATGTAACGATTACCGGCAAGTTCACTGACAAAAAGACGTTTAGGTTTGGGAGTTGAAGGTTGTGCAATGGCTTTGCCTTTCTCTTGCCTTGATCGTTTTGACATTTTGGAATAAAAAAAATGAGATTTTTAGGTTGAAACAAGTTAGGGCACGATCTAGAAAGCTTAATAACCTAATATATTGACAATAGATGGAAGATTACAAAGCTGGAAGTGAAGATCAGAGAGAAAAAAAAGTTTTTACCTTAACAGTGAAGAACTCAAGCCCTAATCAGAAAAATCCGAAAATCTGCAAATCTGGCGGATGGATCGACTTGAAACTGAAGATCTGGCACTTGAAGAAGGAATTGGAAGTGGTTTTTAAAAAGATTTGAGATCAGATGAAGGATTAGAGAGATAGAAATTTTTGGAAGAGGGGAACTCCGAGTTCGCGCTGAGAAAAAGTGAGAGAGTGAGAGAGAAAAGTCAAATAAAAGACAGATAAAGGGCCGAATCCGTCGAACGGTCGACCGGGGTTGACTTTCGGTCGACCGAGGACAACCCGAGAGTTCTGAATTTTCAGAACGGTCGACCGGCACGGTCGACCGAATTATCCCGAGAGCTCTGCTGGTCTGCAGCGGTCGACCGGGACTATGGTCGGTCGACCGGTTTCGCCTGAAACCTGTCTGCAAATACAGCCTAAAAAAATTTTTAAAAAAAATATAATTTTATTAAAAAATATGATATATTATAAATATAAAATTACAATCAACATGTTGTAATCTTCATTAAATTGTTATGACAACCAAAGTTACAAACAAGGTATTTTAATTTTTAATTTCCATATTAAAACAAAGTTTTAGAGATGTTAAAGCCGAATACCCAGTGACGGGTTCTGAACTTCTTCCTCTTGATTCCTCGTGAAATGAGTTGAGGCGCGCAATTGCCATCTCTAAGGTATTTGCTTTATATATATGGAAATTTTACAAATGTTTATTTTTATTTATGAAAATAATGTGTATATGTATACAAGTATATAATCACAAATTATAAACTATACATGTGGACATTTAAACATTGCATAAACAACTAGATATCAAAAATTGGACATGGCATATACAATCATGATAGAGTTGCAAGTTTATACTAATCATGTATCAATGAGGCATAAAATTAAACTAGCAATCCTATAACAATTGTATATACAAAAATTAAACTCTTAAATGGAGATGTTACCAAAATACGGGCAATCTCCACAAATAGGTGCCTCCACGATAGCGATGCATCCACGATTTGTTCTTTAAGCTCCGATGCATCAACCACCCGGGCACCACCTCCTCCTAAGTCTTGGAGGGTGTAGATCCACCTATACCTGTATCATTTAAATTCGGTGGCTCTTTTGGTACCCAAATCTTAGTGGGTCCTTTGGGGTTAGATCCGGGGCGAACCCAAACAAATTTATTCTTAACATTGTTCTTAGCATAACAAAACTTTTCTAAATGGCCTTTGCGGCCACAATGCGTGCAAATAAAAATTCTACCACTACTATACATAAATGCATGGTTATGTGTGTGTGCATGTTTATGTGTAGAGTGTTTATGATGAACATGTTTCCCTTGGGCTACTCCCTTAGGAAATTTAGATGCAAGCATGTTAAAATCAAATGCACATTTCTTTAAAGTGTTATCTAAAGAATCAACACGTTTTTGAATTTCAACAAAAACATTTTTATTACTAGAAATCATGGGGTTTTTCCTTTATTAGCTACCTTATACTTATCAAAATCACTTTTCAATTTTTCAAAAGAACTAGATAACTCATTTTTCTCTTTTAAACAAATTTCAAGTTTGTTCTTCAAAACATCATTTTCCTTTTTCAATTTCTTATTATGAGATTGTGAAATCTCATACCTATGTTACAATTCTTCAAAAAATTGAGCAAGTTCATCCATTGTAAGATCATCATCATCAATAGAAGTTTCTAGACATACCTTAGATGAATCCTCACCTTGTGCCATAAAGCACATGTTGGCGGTGTCGATCTCCTCCTCGGATTCGGACTCCGTATCATCCCATGTAGCGGCCAAAGCTTTCTTCTTCTTCCCATGCTTGGAGGTGGTTGCTTGGAGAGCGGGGCAATCGGCAATTAGGTGACCGATCTTCTTGCAATGGAAGCAAGGACCGGGTTCTTCTCTTTTCTTCTCGTACCTTCCTTGAGGCTTCCCCCTTCGGAAGTTACTTTGCCGTCCCTTCTTGTAAAACATCTTGCCCACCTTCCGGATGAGCATGGCGAAGTCCTCATCGCAATCTTCGGATGAGTCGTCCTCCTCGTGTATGGTAGGAGTGGCTTTGAAGGCGATTGTCTTCTTCTTGGGTGCCTCCCTTTCTTCTCGAACCTTCATCTCCATCTCATGTGTCTTGAGATTTCCGATGAAGCCGGAGAAGTCCATCTCCTCTTTGTCATTAAGCTCCTTGAGTGTTGTTGTCTTGACTTCCCAAGCTTTGGGAAGAGCCCGAATGACCTTTCGAATCTTTTGGTCATTGTCAATCTTGTCTCCTAGAGAAGATAAAGCGTTAGTGATCTTAGTAAAACGAGTGAGCATGTCATCAATGCTCTCATTATCAAACATATAAAAGTTCTCATATTGAGAACGTAGCAAGTCAACCTTAGCTCTTTTGACTTGTGACGTTCCCTCATGAGTCACAATAAGAATGTTCCAAACCTCAAATGCGGATTTACAATTAATTATGCGTGCAAGGTCATCCTCTTTTAATGCTTGGGTCAATGCATATTGTGCCCTAGCATTAGCCTCATAGTCTTTGGAAGTATCCTCGGACCATGTGCTCTCATCGGTTGTAGGTTCTATGAAATCTTTGGTTATGGCCCTAGCTACCCTAACACCTAAGGATTTCAAAAATAAGTTCATCTTGACTTTCCAAATGGGAAAGTTCAAGCCATCAAATTTGGGTGGGGATTTAATGCTAGAGAAGTCCATGGATGCCATGAATGCACAAGCAAATATAAATGCAACAAAAAACGTATATAGCCAAATATGGATCTCCCTAAGGTGGTTAGACCTAAGTTGTAGGGTTAGGCTTTGATACCAATTGAAATCGCTATGATACTAATTGAGATCACCTAGAGGGGGCGGTGAATAGGTGATGGCTATATGAAATGACAATTATGCGGAATTAAAAATTTCTAACACAACAATTCGCACAAATGTAAATTTGCAATAAATAGAACAATATAAGTGCAATAAAGTAAGAGAGTTGAGTTAGAGAAAATTCGAGCAAACGCAAACACGCCGATATGTTTCCGAGGTTCGAGCCACGCTCTACGTCCCCGCCTTCACACTTGAAGGATTTCCACTATTGAGGATCCCACCGGATCAACAATACAAGGACACACTTGTCCGTCTCTCGTGATGCCTCAACACCACCTTGAGCACACTCACTCGCCTTGAGGCCGATGCCTCTACAACTTCACTCCAAGAAGAAAATGAGTGATCAACACTTGATCACTTTACAAAATCTCACTTAGCACAATCCTAGAACCAAGTATGTAGATGTAGATTGATGGGATTGTGTAGTGCAAAAGCTAGAGAGAAGCTAGAGGTAAAGGCTACAAGTTGGGGTGTTGGCAATTTTTGGCTTTGGAAATCTTTTGCAAAAGAAAGCTATTGAAACTTGGAAAACACTTGAAAATCTTTTGTAAAATTGTTCTTGATGGTTGTCTAATCAAATAGAAATGACCTCCTATTTATAGGGGTCAAAAACAACTCAAAACAGCCTCTCATAGCTGTTGGAAACAAATCCCAAAACAAAAACCTGACAGAAAACTAGCTGTTGGAACTGTCAGAACTTTTGACAGTGTCCGGTCGACCGGGACGGTCGACCGCCAACGGTCAAAAATCCGACCGTTGGGACCTACGGTCGACCGCCTCGGTCGACCGAGTTTTCCCGAGAGCAAAAACAAAGGGATCGGTCGACCGTTGCGGTCGACTGATACTCGTGCACAATCTGTGCACGTCCGGTCGACCGACCCGGTCGACCGGCCACTGTCAGTTCTGAAAAATCAGAACTGCCAGAACCAGAAAATTTGGGAAATAGTTTTATCTTTTAAGTTTTATATTTTAAACTTGTAAAAACTTAGAGTATGAGCCTGTGTCAATACTTTATCATGTTTAAAATATTTTGATATAAATCCTTTTGATAAAAGCTTGTTTTTCTCAAAAACTGTTTTCCAAAAACTTAAATATTTCTAACTTAATTTCCAAAACATGTTAGGAAATGGATTTTGAAATCATTTTTGAAGCCTTTATAAAAACTGAATAGGTGTTTGTGTGTAATCCCAATCCTCTACTTCTATCATCTAGGTTTTGACACAATTTCTAAAAAAACAAAAATACAAATCTTGTTTTTCTTTGTCGTCTTGATCTTGTCTTGATCTTCACATCATCATCTTGATCCCGAAGCATCCTAGTTGTGCATAGCTTGGGAATCTTCATTTTTGCGGCGTCCAAACTTGTGAGTCTTTTAGCGGAGCCGTCAAAAACAACCTGTTAAATAACCTGAAATATTCTGAAACACAAATGTTAAATACATAACTAAATATGTTTTGTTATCATCAAAATAACCATGGAGATATCGGGCAAATGGCCTTTGGGCCAACAACAAGAAGAAGCTGGAAGGTAAAAGATTGAAGGTCTCAGGATTCAAGGAATGGGTCAGAAGGAAGGATAAATAACTATGCACTTGTAATTGGATTGTATAACTAGGACTTGAAAAGTCACCTAGAGGGGGGGTGAATAGGTGACAATGCTAATCAAATGGCAAATAAAATTTAAAGCTACAACAATTACAATCAAGAATCACAAGATGAATGCAAGTAAGTAAGTATGACAATGAATATGATGAGCAAGTAATAAGTGCAAGCAAAGTAGAGTAAGAATTGTAAGAATATAAACCAATCGCAAACACAAGGATATGTTATCGAGGTTCGAGCACCCAGCTCTACTCCCCGCCTTCCCCAGAAGGATTCCGAACACTTTCACTATCACAAAGATCTCAAATACAATGGAGTACCCAACTCCTACAATCTCAAGAACAAGTAATTTCCTTGGTAGTCAAAAGACCACAAACTCTCTCTTTCAAATATCTCTTCCCTTACAAAGGTCCTTAGAGAATATTGAGTAGGAATGAAGCTCTTATTGTAAGTGAAGAAAGAAAATTAAATCAGAGAGTATTTGAAAACCCTTCAGAAATCAGTGAGAAATTCAGCACAAAAACCAAGAAACAAGTCTCTTTTGAAAGCCTTAAACTTTTGAATTTTCTAGCAAAAATTGTTGTCACAAATCTCTCCCAAACACCCCTATTTATAGGAGAGGGCTAGGGTTTAGGGATAAAACATAATTACTGATGTTTAGGAGGTAATTAGATCAAAATATATCCTTAAACGAATTTTTAAACACAAAAGACAAAAATAAACAGCTCACTTAAAATCTGCCCGTTACTGTTCAACGGACACATCGGTCGACTGGGCCGGTCGACCGGTAGATCAAAAATTTGACCGTTATAGGCTAGCGGTCGACCGACCCGGTCGACTGAGAAAACCTGTGAGCAAAAACAATATCCCGGTCGACCGCCCCGGTCGATTGGCAGACATGCACACTGATACGTGCCTCTACCAGAACTGCGGTCGACTGGTCCGGTCGACCGGACCAGACTGACACAGACTCGGTCGACTGTCCCGGTCGACCGGATCAGGTCAAAAATCATTTTTGGAAAAGAAAATAAAGAGGATTTTGATTTTAACAAAAATACTTTTGAACAGGGAATAGATTAAACATAAAGATGTATTTGTAGGCAAAAACTTGTATGCAAAATATTTTTGTATAATTTATAAGAAATTATTTTGGAATGAGCATGTGCGCAAAAACGTGTGTGATAGAGCTTCAAACCTATCCACTATTCTTTAACATACTATAAACTGAAAAACAAATTACATGAAGACTTCTTGAGCTATCTTCAAGTCTTTGAGCCATCCAATGCCTTACTAGTGCCTTCTCTTCTATGATCCTTCCTTGATGTGCAATTTGCCTTCCTTAATTTGTGGAACTTAGAAGTTCTTGCAATAGCTAAGCGAATGGTCTCTAAACATGGTACAAACCTGAAACTTATCTTAACAAACTTATTAGTACCAAATAGCTCTAATTTGGTTTGTCATCATCAAAACACAAAACAATTGGAGAGTGTAACCTCTTGGGCCAACAATCTCCCCCTTTTTGATGATGATAAAACAAATAGGCTATTAAAAAAAATATAGGGAGGAGAAAACTCCTCCTCAAATTATGCTATACATAAAACACAAGAATATGCTCTAGATACCAATAATTTAAATGATGCACCAATTATTGAAACTAATATAAAACACAAAAATTGCTCTTGATACCAAAAATACCAAAACAACTAAAACACAAGAATTCTCAAAATTCTCAAAATACATGAATTCAAAAACTCATACATACATAAACATAAAACTCATAAAACAAATCTTTAAAATTAAAGCATATAAATTCATATGGAACCAAGACCAAATGAACTTATTTTTGTCATATAAACTTATTCTCCCCTTTTTTGTCATACATCAAAAAGGGTTATGAAAAACATGTCTATTTAATAATACAAACATTAAGTTCTCCACAAATAAACGAAAATCTAGCAAAATCAAGAGGTTTAGTGAAAATATCGGCTAGTTGTAAATCCGTGGAAACATAATCAATATCTATATCACCTTTCTCAAAATGATCTCTAAGAAAGTGATATCTAATCTCAATGTGCTTGGTCTTACTATGTTGATTTGCATTTTTGGTCATGTGTATAGTACTAGTATTATCACAAAATATTTTTATATGATCAAAGTGCAAATCAAAATCAAGGAGAGTATGTTTCATCCAAAGGACTTGTGCACAACAAGCCCCCGCGGCAACATACTCCGCCTCGGCGGTTGAGAGAGCTACGAAATTTTGTTTCCTAGAGGACCATGAAACAAGACAATTACCAAGAAATTGACATGTCCCACTAGTACTCTTTCTATCTACTCTACAACCCGCATAGTCGGCATCCGAATAGCTAGTCATTGAAAAATCTCTAGTTTTCGGATACCAAAGACCCATTCCAATAGTGCCCTTAATATAACGAATAATGCGTTTTACCGTAATAAGATGAGACTCTTTAGGACACGATTGAAATCTAGCACAAAGACACACACTAAACATGATATCCGGCCTACTTGCCGTCAAATATAAAAGACTTCCTATCATGCTTCTATATAATTTAATATCAACATTTTACCTTGTTCGTCCTTATCAAGCTTGGTTGTAGTTGCCATTGGAGTGTTGCAAGCCTTTGATCCTTCAAGCCCAAACTTCTTTACTAGCTCCTTTGCGTACTTGGCTTGGTTAATGAAGGTTCCGTCTTGCAATTGCTTGATTTGGAGTCCAAGGAAGAAATTGAGCTCACCCATGGAAGACATCTCAAATTCTAGTTGCATTACCTTCTCAAAATCCTTGCATAAAAGCTCATTAGTAGATCCAAAAATTATATCATCAACATAAATTTGCACAATTAAAATATCATTATTAACATGCTTAGTAAAAAGAGTTGTGTCTACTTTGCCTTTAATAAAATCATTTGAAATGAGAAAACTAGAAAGCCTTTCATACCAAGCTCTTGGAGCTTGTTTCAATCCATACAAAGCTTTATCAAGTTTAAAAACAAAATCGGGATGAACATGATCAACAAAATCGGGAGGTTGAGAAACATAAACTTCTTCATTAATAAAACCATTCAAAAATGCACTTTTCACATCCATTTGAAAAAGTTTAAAATTTTTAAAACATGCAAAAGCTAGTGTCATCCGTATGGCTTCAAGCCGTGCTACGGGTGCAAAGGTCTCCTCAAAGTCAATTCCCTCAACTTGAGTGTAACCTTGGGCCACTAACTTAGCTTTATTCCTAATGACATTTCCGGACTCATCCATCTTGTTTCTAAAGATCCACTTAGTACCAATTATTGGTCTATCGTGGGGCTTAGGAACAAGGTGCCAAACTTGGTTGCGCTCAAATTGATTGAGTTCCTCTTGCATGGCAAGCAACCAATATGGGTCCGTATCGGCTTCGAGAATGCCTTTTGGTTTAAAATGAGAAATGAAAGCAAAGTTACCACATAGGTCATGGAGTTTGGAGCGCGTTGTGACTCCTTTAGATGCATCACCCAAGATGAGCTCCTTAGGATGATTTGTAGCGTATCTCCAAGCTTTAGGAAGCGGTTGAGTGCTTTCCTCCTTATCCTCTTGAACTTCACCTATAGATTCTTGCTTATCTTCTTGCGCGGGTGAGTCCTTCAAGGATAGTTTCTCCATGTTTTCACCTAATGGTTCAAACTCTACAACATTCTCAACAAACACATTAGATTCTTCAAACTTAACATGCATGGATTCTTCAATGGTTTGAGAAGATCTAATGAAAACTCTATATGCTTTGCTAGTAGAGGAATATCCAACAAAGATAGCCTCATAAGCCTTAGCATCAAATTTACCCAAATTATCCTTAGTATTCAAAACAAAACACTTGCATCCAAAAACTTTAAAATATGCAACATTTGGTTTTCTAGAATGATACATTTCAAAAGAAGTTTTTGAAGAATTTTTGCATAAATAAATACGATTCGATATATAGCATGCGGTGTTTACGGCCTCGGCCCATAAATATTGAGGGAGGTCATACTCACTTATCATTGTCCTAGCCATCTCTTGAAGTGTTCTATTTTTCCTTTCTATAACTCCATTTTGTTGTGGAGTTCTAGGACAAGACATTTCATGCTTAATTCCCTTTTCATCACAATAAGTCATGAAGAGTTGGTTAACAAACTCACCACCTCTATCACTCCTTATTCTCAAAATCGGAAACCCTTTTCTTTTTCAACTCTTTTTCGAAAAATCTTAAAATGAGAAAAAGTTTGATCTTTATGTTGCAAAAAGAAAACCCAAGTAAAACGGGAGAAATCATCAACCAAAACAAATGCAAATCTACTTCCATTTAAACTCTTAGTTTTAGTTGGTCCAAAAAGATCCATATGAATTAATTCTAAAGGCCTAGTTGACATGATATCCTTGATTGGTTTAAAGGAAGACTTGGTTTGTTTCCCAAGTTGGCACGCACTACAAATGCGGTCTTTCTCAAAATTCAAGCAAGGTATACCCTTCACCAATTCCTTTGAATTAATCCTAGAGATATGGTCAAAAGATGCATGTCCTAATCTTCTATGCCAAAGCCAAGAATTTTCATCAAAAGCATTTAAGCATTTAGTAGAACAATCTAAATTAAGCATGTCAATAATATAAACATTATTATTACGAAAACCGGTGAGAATACAAACATCGGATTTAACATCAAAAATCTTACAAGAAGTATCATCAAAAATAACTTTAAGTCCACGATCACAAAGTTGACTAATGCTAAGCAAATTATGTTTTAAACCATCTACTAAAACAACATTCTCAATAATAGGAGATGCACCAATTGAATGTTACCTATACCGATGATAGTTCCTTTGGAGTCATCCCCGAAGGTGACGGTGCCACCTTCCATGTACCTTGATAGGGTTGTGAAGTTGTTGATGTCCCATGTCATGTGTCTTGAACAACCACTATCAAGGTACCACCGCTCCCTACGTCTTGGAGCTTTGGTGTGTACCTACATCAAACAATTTAAGACTTGATTTTGGTACCCACATTTTCTTGGGTCCTCTAGGGTTAGTGTCATGAACCCAAACAAGATTATTTGTTCTATTTAGTTGATCATAGCAAAACTTAGCTAAATGTCCATTTTTACCACAATATGTGCATCTATACACTCTACCATATTTAAAAGCATAATGGGTGTGTGATTTGTGAGCATGAGCATTGTGAGCATGAGCATGAGAGGTGTTAGCATGATAATTTTTATCTTGTGAAATTTTAGCATATGAAGTGTGCTTTTTAGAAAACATGTCCTCAAGTTTCTTAGTATTGAAAGAACAATCATTTAAAACTTTTTCAAAATCATTCATTTTGGATTTAAAAGAAGAAATTTCTTTTTCATCAATAATAGGAGATTTTGCCTTACAAGTACTCTTGTAGGCACAAAATTCTTTTTGCATGGAAATGAAATTAGAAGAAATATCATCTTTTTCTTTAGAAACAATGGCAAGTTGATTCTTAAGAAAAGCAACTTCTTTTTGTAATTTTATGCATTCAAGTTTCTTGTTATCATAAGTTTCAGAAAGTTCTACAAAAGCATGCACTAGAACTTCCTTACTTACATCATCATCTTCATCATCAAGGGATTGAGGGGTTACCTTGGGTGTGTTTGCCATGAAACACATATTAGCTTGATCCACCTCCTCTTCGGACTCGCTTTCCGAATCCCACGTAGCTTTGTAAGCTTTCTTTTCCTCCGGCTTCTTTGGCTTGAAGGAGGAAGTCATTTTCTTCTTGAACTCCGGACAATCCGCCATGATATGTCCGGGTTTGCGGCAATTGTAGCATATGATCCTCCGCTCCTTTTTGCCTTCGAATTTTCTCCGGAAGTTGAACTTGTTCTTTCGGTACAACCTCTTGACATTCCGCACAAGTAGAGTTAGCTCCTCATCTTCTTCTTCGTCATCTTCATCGTCATCATTGGTGGATGAAGTCTTGAAGGCTATGGATTTCTTCTTTGAAGTAGTGGCCTCTTCTCTTGCCTTCTTCTCCATCTCATGGGTCTTTAGGTTCCCAATGAGACTAATGAGGTCCATCTCGTCCTTGTCGTTCAACTCCTTCAAGGTGGTGGCCTTGATCTCCCATGATGAAGGAAGAGCCCGAATTACTTTCCGCACCTTTTGATCGTTGGAGATGTCATCACCTAAGGAAGAAAGACCATTAGTGATTTTAGTAAACCTTGTAGCCATACTATCAATAGACTCATCATCAAGCATTTTAAATGACTCATATTGGGACCTCAAGAGATCTATCTTAGCTCTCTTGACTTGTGAAGTCCCCTCGTGTGTGACCAATAAGTGTTGCCAAATCTCATAGGCGGATTGGCAATGAATTACCCGTGTAAGGTCATCCTCATTCAAGGCGGTCAATAGGGAGTTTTGGGCCTTGGAGTTAGCCTCATATAATTTAAAGTCAAGGTCGGTCCAAGTGCTCTCATCACCATCGGGTGCTTCATAGGGTTTGGTCAAGGACTTGGCTACTAAGCTACCCAAAGATTGCAAAAATATAGTCATCCTAACCTTCCAAATGGGAAAATTTTGGCCATCAAATTTAGGTGGGGATTTAATGTTGTCGGCCATGTTTACTAGTGTATGAATGGATGAATGAAAATGTTGATTAGCAAAATTTTAAGGATCTCTCTATGGATGTTAAGCCAAATCTAGAGTCCAAGCTCTGATACCAATTGAAAAGTCACCTAGAGGGGGGGTGAATAGGTGACAATGCTAATCAAATGGCAAATAAAAATTTAAAGCTACAACAATTACAATCAAGAATCACAAGATGAATGCAAGCAAGTAAGTATGACAATGAATATGATGAGCAAGTAATAAGTGCAAGCAAAGTAGAGTAAGAATTGCAAGAATGTAAACCAATCGCAAACACAAGGATATGTTATCGAGGTTCGAGCACCCAGCTCTACTCCCCGCCTTCCCCAGAAGGATTCCGAACACTTCCACTGTCACAAAGATCTCAAATACAATGGAGTACCCAACTCCTACAATCTCAAGAACAAGTAATTTCCTTGGTAGTCAAAAGACCACAAACTCTCTCTTTCAAATATCTCTTCCCTTACAAAGGTCCTTAGAGAATATTGAGTAGGAATGAAGCTCTTGTTGTAAGTGAAGAAAGAAAATTAAATCAGAGAGTATTTGAAAACTCTTCAGAAAATCAGTGAGAAATTCAGCACAAAAACCAAGAAACAAGTCTCTTTTGAAAGCCTTAAACTTTTGAATTTTCTAGCAAAAATTGTTGTCACAAATCTCTCCCCAAACACCCCTATTTATAGGAGAGGGCTAGGGTTTAGGGATAAAACATAATTACTGATGTTTAGGAGGTAATTAGATCAAAATATATCCTTAAACGAATTTTTAAACACAAAAGACAAAAATAAACAGCTCACTTAGAATCTGCCCGTTACTGTTCAACGGACACATCGGTCGACTGGGCCAGTCGACCGGTAGATCAAAAATTTGACCGTTATAGGCTAGCGGTCGACCGACCCGTCGACTGAGAAAACCTGTGAGCAAAAACAATATCCCGGTCGACCGCCCCGGTCGACTGGCAGACATGCACACTGATACGTGCCTCTACCAGAACTGCGGTCGACTGGTCCGGTCGACCGGACCAGACTGACACAGACTCGGTCGACTGTCCCGGTCGACCGGATCAGGTCAAAAATCATTTTTGGAAAAGAAAATAAAGAGGATTTTGATTTTAACAAAAATACTTTTGAACAGGGAATAGAATTAAACATAAAGATGTATTTGTAGGCAAAAACTTGTATGCAAAATATTTTTGTATAATTTATAAGAAATTATTTTGGAATGAGCATGTGCGCAAAAACGTGTGTGATAGAGCTTCAAACCTATCCACTATTCTTTAACATACTATAAACTGAAAAACAAATTACATGAAGACTTCTTGAGCTATCTTCAAGTCTTTGAGCCATCCAATGCCTTGCTAGTGCCTTCTCTTCTATGATCCTTCCTTGATGTGCAATTTGCCTTCCTTACTTTGTGGAACTTAGAAGTTCTTGCAATAGCTAAGCGAATGGTCTCTAAACATGGTACAAACCTGAAACTTATCTTAACAAACTTATTAGTATCAAATAGCTCTAATTTGGTTTGTCATCATCAAAACACAAAACAATTGGAGAGTGTAACCTCTTGGGCCAACAGGACTCTTGTAATCCAGTTACAAATTTCTTTACCATTAATTTACCGTCTGGACGTACTGAGGATGCGAGAGCCTAGGCTCTGATACCACCCTGTAACGCCCCGATCCCGCGGGTACGGGGACGTTACTGCGACGTATATACGCAGGTCAGAAATACCCTCACGTATATACGCTAAGCATCAGTACAGGCAAGAATCAGAGTACGAAAACGCGTGGTGCATTATATATTCCAACATACGAGTATAATTACAAAGTTATCACCGGAGGTGACAAATATTACAAGAATATTACATCACTGATAAGCGTAAATGCGAGAATACAAAGAGATGTACATGTATGAACAGTACAAAAGGGCGCTCACGAGATAGCTGGAGAAGCCGCGAGCCAGCTGGGGGAGCAAGGATGGGACTGGAGCTACAGCTGGTCTGTCAGCTCCACAGAAGTAAGCTTGGTCCTCAGCAGGAAGAATCCCCTTCAGTCCAAGCTCCGAGACCTGGACATGAGAATGCAGAGGAGTCAGTACTCCCCGGCAAGTAGTGATGCGGATGCCAAGTGGCGTGCATAGATAAGCACAAGTGTGTCGACAAATCCGAATCATAAACATGCATAGGAAAATCGTGTCATGAGCACAGGCATGCAAGAGTAAGTAGGTATATAACTAGTAATATCAAGCAGGAACTACTCATGATAGGATAAGATAAGGGCAGGAGACTGGTGGAATAGAATATAAGTGAAAAGACAGGACATGAACAGGTATAATATAATAATCATAAAACCGGAATTCGAAGTAAAACTTGATGAATGTAATTGAGGCGAAACAAGTGGTATAACCAAGTTGTAGAGCAACATAACAAGTTATTATCTTGGCATTTTATTAGTATTACTCGTCCGACCCATATATCTAGGTATGTGTCCCTGTGTACATCTCAACACATATACATCCATATATAAGTAAGTCGAGGTTGGTTATTGGAAGCTGATGAAGAACTGATAGCTCATACTTATAGTAGTTTCGTCCGCCTGGGACACAGCCATTGGGGCCTTAAATCCCCCTAACATGCATCTTCTGGGGGCCTGAAATCCCCCTAACACGAATCGTCAGTTTTGTATTCCATTACTATAAGCAAAGCATCATATCGGCACCCATCACTTCCTCCCATTCCCGTGCAAGTTATCCTTTTTATAACTTATTAACAATATTATCAGATTTCGGGAATGAGTAGGATCATAATTGGTCATAACAGGAGTACATAACAAGCATAACGAGAGTTTATAATAAGAGATCAAGTACTACATTCCCGTAATGTGATAATCATGGGTAGAGAGTTAATCATAACAGGTATAATGTCTCAACATGCCAATGACAAGTGATCAGGCAGGTGACAGGTAGTAAGTCATGTCATAATAAGGAACAAGTGATAAGAGATAATATAACAGAAGCAGGTATCCAGCAGTAGCATGGTAAATGATAACACATCAGTTGCCAAGTGATACATAATGCAAATACAAGTCGATTCGATAAAAGGGGAAAATTGAATGGAGGCGAGGACACTCGCCTAGACACAAAAAATACTGTGAAATCCCCGATCTCCGGAATTCAAAAAATCAACGTGTAAACGCGTTCAATAAAGTAAAGATCGGATTATGTAGAAGAGGAGAGAGAAAGAGAGAACTAGAGAGAGAAGTACATGGAGAGAGAGTGTACAGGGAGAGAAAATATGTACAGGGGGACGCGAGTTTGAGAGTGAGACGCAGGGGTCGCAGACGCGGGAGTCGCGTCGCGGGAATAGCAGACGCGGGAGTCGCGTCGCGGGAATAGCAGACGCGGGAGTCGCGTCGCTGGAAAAGCAGACGCGGTAAATAGCAGACGCGAAAAAATAGCAGACGCGGAAAATAGCAGATGCGGAAATAGCAGACGCGGGAATAGAAAGAGGGACGCAGGTTTAGAATTTTAAGGGAAGGAAGAAAAAGAAGGAAAGAAAAGAGAAGGGAAGAAAGAATGAATGAAGGGAAAAAAAGAAAGAAGGAAAGGAAAGAAAGGAAAGAAGAATGGAAGGGGGTGGTCGGTCAAGTTGCCGGCGATGGCCGGAGGTGGCCGGAGACGGGTGGCCAAAGCCCAAGTCCAACCAATGGTGGTGCAACTCTAGTTGAAATGGTGAAAATGAAGTTTTGGAAACGAGGCTTCGGAGAACGAAGCTATACCTCGTTAGAAAGAATATTCCGAGGAGAGAAAGATGGCGTGGTTCGTGGTGGTCAAGGTGGTATAGGTAGTGGTGGGGAAGGTGGTGAAGTTGGTGATGGAAGTGGGTTCCTTGGTGTTTTTTGGTGGAAAAGAGGAAGAAGAAGGTGGTGTGGGGGTGTTGTTGTTGTTGGAAATGGAGGAGGAGATGGAGGGGAGAATGGTGGAGGAATTGGTGGAGGAGTTGGAGGTGATGGTGGTGAAGGTGGCCGACCAAGAAGGGAGGCAAGGCTCCTTGGGCTGCTGCCGTTTGCTGGAAACAAAGAAGGAGAAGAAATAATGAAAGAGAGAGAGAAGAAGAAAGGGGGGGTGTATATATAAAGGGAATTGCTTAGATTATAATATTGCCATTGCCAAGATTCCCTTAAAATGAGGCTTGTGTCTCCATGAAACGAAATCTGCGTCTTGGGCAAAATGAACTGGACGCAGAGATAAAATTCGCGTCCAGGAGAAAAACGCGGATGTTGCGTTTGATGAAAAAGACAAAAAGTCATGATGACAAGTTGCAGGGCAATCATTAAATGCAGTGTGGAGAGGATCTCTGCATTAAATACTGAATTCAGGTTAGGTGAAATGCGCGTCTAGCGAGGAGAGAGAAAATAAAAAAAGAGAAAATAAAATATCTGGATAGAATTCCAGTATCGGGGAAAACACCGAAAACTCCGGAAAAGTCTAAAAAATAAAGTAGCTTGAAAAGCTTCCCAAAAATTCTCAAAAAATAATAAATATTATATAAATATTTTTGGTGAAATCGGTTTTTAGAAATTTGATTCCAATAGTAAACTAAAAATTCTGGAATCAACCAGCGATACTGGCCGACACCAAATCCAAGGGAATTTTGATAATTTCAGAAAATTCTCAGAAAAAGTATTTAGATAGAAAATGTGATTTTAAGAAGTTGCAGGGAAGTCGTTTTTAGAATTTCAACTCCGTTTGTAAATTAAAAATCCGAGAATCGGTCAGTGGTACTGGTCGATACCGGTTTTGAAGGTTTTCAATTTAATTCTGAAAAATTCCAGAAAATCATGAAAAATCGAGAATATTGGAAAATGATACTTGAAACTAAAATCGGTCAAATCTGAATACCAGAATGACCAAATTGAGCAATACTCTGAGATCGGGCCCCCGGTTCAGACTAGGGCTGACTCCGAGTCCACGAATCTGGATCCAAGGTAAAACGGTCATATAAATAATTCATAATACAAAATAAATACTGAAAGTAAATCAAAAAATACGATCGAAAAATACGAACACGCAACTAAGTACGTATTCTGGGAAGGGGGTGTTACAAAAATGTTAGCCATTCGATATAAAATCTAAAAGACATGTAAACTACACATAAATATATAACCAGTCTGTCAGTACCGCGACTAAAGTTGAAGGAAAAAAATTATTTTAAAAGTTATCCTTTTCATTAAGACCGCGACTTTGGTCGCATTCATAATAATAAACTGTCAAATAAAATTGAGTTCTGTGACTATAGCCACAGTATGAAATTTCATCTTCAAACTATTTGTTTGACAGGACTGCGACTTCAGTCCAATTAAAATTTATTAATAAAAAGATTGTGACCTTGGTTATAAAAATGAAAAATAAGTTATAAAATACTGCGATCAAGGTCGCAGTGTTATCGAACAAAACTTTTCAAAAAGACTGCTATTACATAAGACTGTGACCAATGCCGCAATCTTCTAATCATCTTAATTACTTAACTTACGAGACCTTGTTCACTGCTTTAATTGACTACGTCTCTTGTTTCATAAGAATGTGACCATGGTCGCAGTATCCTATTTAGATTACTTAATAAAAAATATTATAACTAAGGTCGTAGTGTTAACAAAATATTCTCAAAGAGACTGTTGTTACATAAGACTGCGATCAAACTCGCAATTTTCTAATCATCTTAATTAATTAACTTACAAGATCTTTGTCACTTCTTCAATTGACTGTGACTCTTATTTCATAAGACTGCGACCACAGTCACAGTATTCTACTTAGCTTACAGGGTCGAAAAAATACTGCGACCTTAATCGAAAAAATAAAAAAAAAGCTGCAACACTGCGACCAAGATCGCAATGTAAATAAAAAATAAATCTAAAAGTAAAAATGATGTTAAAAAATTTAAATCCAAATTATTCTTTCCAGAAACTGCGACTTCGATTGCAGTTTCAGAAAAAAAAAAAAAACTAAAATAAACTGTTTTAAGTCGCAGTAATAGATTTTTATTGTGATTAAAACATCTTTCAAAAAAATTTAGTAATCAAGATCTGTAATTTTTTTGTTTGAAAAAAACTTCTATAATTTTTTGGTGGAGGAACAGTTGTAACCAGGTTAAAAGTGAAACTGATAGTATTTTAGTCATTGGGCAGCAGACTGCAGTAAAGTGGTTCTTTTCGAGCAGGATGTTTTATCTTTTTACCGCCTAAATTTTTGACTTCTCTGTGGCTAATATGTTGCCACGTCCCGCCGGCTCAGAAACCTCATATATATATATATATATATATATATATATATATATAATATATATATATATATATATATATATATATATATATATATATATATATATATATATATATATATATATATTAACTCGGTCTGGCCATCTGGGTGCGGGTTCTGCACCTAGGTCGGCTGCAGACCGGGCTGCACAGAATCGCTTGAGGGTCTGTGCAGCAAGGCTGCTCTCGGCCAAACGGCCTTTGGCCGAGAGCAGCCAGGGTGTAATTTTTTTTGTTTTTATTAAATTTTAATAATTTGTTTAAAATAATTTTCTATAATTAATTAGTATATTAGTATCCCTATAATTTTTTTTATTTAGGGCATTGGGTGAGGTTCTTGATTCATGAAAAGGGGAAATTTAAATATGATTTTTCTTTTTTTTATAATTTTAATTCATACAATTTATTTTATTTAGATCACGGGGATTTGCATGATATTTATACAAATCTTAATCCATATATTTTATTTTATCTAATTTTTGGATGAGATTAAAGTTTCATATAAACAGGGATTAAACATGGCATTCAATGACTCTTAATTCCTATAATTTATTTTATCTAGATCATGATTGAGATTAAAATTTTATAAAAAGAGATTTTTAAACATGATATTCTCAAAATTCCTTAACTTATACAAAATCATATTATTAAGATTAACTGGGTGAGATTTTATATAGAAATTCATAAAAAGAGCTAATTATAAAAAAAAAATTACTAGTTATTAACTACTTACTTGGATTGATCCTATAGTCTGCTCCTCAATTTCCACACTTCAAGCACGCTCTCCAATCACGTTGGTTTCCAAGGAGAGAAGTAGGGAAATTCGGAACTGAGTTCTTTCTTTTGTCTTTCCTTCTTTTTGTTTTTCTTCAGGGGCAAAATATATTATGGTAAGATGTTTGGGTTAGGATTTTTAGCATGTAGATTTTAATAGAAGAATCAGGCTGTTAAGATAAAGATCAATAAGAATCTCATGAGATCTTTCAGTTAGAAATTGAAATTTGAATTTGACTTTAGTTTTGTTTAAATAAATTAGTTCGCCTACATAATCACACGCTAGTGTAACATTACGGTTTTGATATTAAGATTTGGTATAGAGAAACATGAGTTCGAATCTTGGCATAAATAAGGTAAGCACACAAATATATTTATTATTTTTATTTTATTTTATTTTATTTTATTTTATTTTGAATATTGCACAACAAGTGTATTACAAATACACTTATTATCGTGGGTTCAATAAAGAGTTTCTATCTAAAAAAAATAAAGACAACTTTTAATTGTGTTTGAGGTAAGAATGACATGTTAACATCTACCAAATATGTACTAGACACTTTCTCGAGATAGTTCCTGTTATATTAAATTAAACTAATTAAGTATTTATTTATTTATTTACTTATTTATTATCATTATTATTAGGAAAAACTCGCTACAACCACCTACTTTTCTTCATAATTAGAAAAAAAACTCAGTTTCATAATTTGGTTCACTTCAGTCCCTGTCACGTCAGTATAAATTGATTTCTCCCAGCTATCACTTTTTTATATATTTTCATTTCTTTTTTTTACCCTTCCTCGTCGCCCCCAATATTACTCTCCCCTCAGCCCTGACCCCGACTCAAACTAATTCGACCTGCGCGATCAGGTCATAGTGGGGGTTGGAGGGGGCAGGGAGCCTCCCCGGGGGTCTCAGAACAATTTTTTTGAGGATTTCTGCGAGGGCTGCGATCATAGCCGCAATCATCATAAAGATGATTGCAGCCGCAATCATTATAAAGATGATTGCGGTCATAGTCGCAGTCATCATAAAGATGATTGCGATCATAATTGTAATCTTATAAAAACTCAGAAACATGATATTTTTGTTAAGATTGCAAAAACTGCGATCATAATCGCAGTCCTTAGAAATAGGGTATATTTATGAGCACTGCGATTATGCTAGTAGTCGTCTATATACCAGTAGTCCACATTTTCAAAGCGGTTCACTTTTTTCGAAGTGATTACTGCAGGTATTTGCGTCTTTCGTCGCTGAGGAGCGCTTCACCCGTGGGCACACATGATTGATTTAAAAAAGAAGGTTGCTGAAGTGAATAAAATTATGAAGTTGATTTTTTTAAATAACAATTTGATATAAGGGACTATAGTGAAGTCCCCCTTATTATTATTTATACTCAAGGCCGGACCCATGACTAAATCTTTGGGGGGCCAATAGAGTACATACACAAATTATATGCAAACAATGTAGACTTATTTTATTTTAAGCAATAAATTCTTATCATTACAATTCATAATAACTTCATGGATACTTGTTAGGAGTTAATAAAAGAATTCACTATATTTTAGAAATCATTTTATTAGAAGTATTAAATGAATGACCATTTTTAGAAGAAAATCACTAAATACTTGAATTTGAATAGAAATATATAAGGTCCTTTCCCATCTTGGAGGCACAATATTAAGAAAATACTTATACATTAAATTAGAAATTAAGTTTCTTATTTAATTTTTTTTTTCTTTCCGAACCATGCCCCTGCCAGCCCCCTCGTAAATCCGCCCTAGACAAGAGCCTATATTCTTGTTATTTTTTTTTATTCTTACAAAATTTATTTTAAACCCCTGAGTTTCTACTTTTATTAAAGTCACCCCTTATATATTCCCACAACTCAAATTTAGTAAACTTTTCACAGTGTAGTATTATTGAAAGGATACGGAGCCAAAGAAGTTTTTTTTTTTTTTTTTTTTTTGGGATAAAATTCAGAGGTAAGAACACTCGATATTTCATTAATAAGAATTTAATGAAATATTAATAAAATAAAAGAGTACAAATTTACATAAAAACACTCATATATAATTTACCTCCTTCTAAAAATTAAAAAAAAGGGAAAAAAAAGAAAAAAACAAAGCCACCGCTCAATCGCAGAGGTTGTGAAAAGTTGTGTCTTTTAACACAGAGAAACAGTGTTAAAATAAAACTAACTTAAATTGTGTTATTTCTAAATTTTAACCTTCTTGCTCTTCACATATTCATTTGGACACCCGTTGTCTGCGGACTCCGAACCCTATGAAACCTCCACTACAGAGAGATTTACATGGCACCGAATCCACCCAATTTCTACGGGGCCCTTTGGTTTTATTTCAAACAAAATAAATATAAATAGTGGCCTTTTTTTTTTGTTCATCTTCACTTGAGATTTCTTCGGTGTTGAGGTCCGCAGTGCACATTGAAAAACAAGCAAAAGTTTCAGCTCTCTCCTGTGAGAAAAACTTGTGCTTCTCTTAAATAAAGTGCGCCATTGCTCCCTTCCTCCCTTCATCAACTCTCTTCCTGCATGGTCCAAAACATTCCATGCACCACATCAACCAAGTTTTTAACTCTACGTGTAAAGAAAGATTACTCATAGAGAGAGAGAAACAAGAGAAATGATTCTTATTACCCTTTCTTTGTAAAGAGACAGTTCCTTCTTCCTCTTCTTGAAAGCTATCCCATTCCTCTTCTTTCTTCTTCTTTCTTCCTCCTCTTTGCTTGGGTAGCTAGCTAGCAAAAGCATGGCTTCAAACGATTTGGCTCGCACGATCATCGGAATTATAGGTGGGTTTTGAAGCTGCTTCTTGTTCAAGGTTTGATTCAATCATGCATGCATGGAAATCAGTTTGTGACGTGGTGATGGGTGTTGCTCTCTCTCTCTCTCTCTCTCTCTCTCTCTCTCTCTCTCTCTCTCTCGTCGTGACCTATTAAACTTATATTTCTCTCTATTGTTCTAGGAAAGCCATATCTTTATGGGTTCAGCTATGAAGTACAATTCAAAATAGACATTGCTGAACTTTTCTATATTGATTTTCTAACTTATTGCCTAATTTCTTACTTTGGAAGAGAGCAAGTGAGGTCTATATATAATTTGTATCCTGAAAAAGGGGCACTTAATACACTTTTTCCTAGAAAAAATATGTATATATATGATTTTCTTCAACTAAATGTGTTCTAGAAACAAAATTGGGAAACATGCCAACTATAAAATTCCATCAATTTCAGTGATTTTTAGCGTGCAATGCAATGCTTATTTCACTCCTTTGATTATTATTTTTTCCCTTCTTGTTTTCGGCAGGAAATATAATCTCACTTATTCTGTTCTTATCACCAATGTAAGTATAAATTTCATTTTTAAAGTTTCTTTTTGAATAAAAATTACATCTCGGTCTTGAGCTTACAGCCTCTCGTAATTCACTCTCACTCTTTTGTCGTCGACTGTATATGTGACCGATATATAGGCCAACTTTTATTGGCATATGGAAGAAGAGAGATGTGGAGCACTTCTCTCCGTTCCCATACCTCGCCACCCTCCTCAACTGTTACTTGTGGGTTCTGTATGGCCTGCCCATTGTGAAACCGGACAGTACTCTCATCCTCACCATCAACGGGGCCGGCATTGTCATCGAGCTCGCCTACATCGTCATGTTCGTCACCTTCTCCCCGGCCAAGAAGAGGATACAGGTGATCCTCATCTTCCTCGCCGAGACCGCTCTTGCGTTCCTCGTCGGCGCACTCATCATCTCCCTCATCCACACCAAAGACCACCGGTCCCTTGTCGCCGGGATTCTGTGCATCATATTTTGTATTATGATGTATGGCTCACCTCTATCCGTCATGGTGAGCACTTCAAAACTTTCTTATGTTTGATCTTTCGTACTTCATTGTTTTAGATAAAATCATCAATTTTTCATTAATAAGAATTTAATGAAATATTTTCAACAAGAAAAGAAATTGTCATTAATAAGTGTTAATGTCACGTTCTCGTCTCTTTCTTGTATATCTTGACATTTGTTTAGACAACAATTTCCCTCATAATATTGAACCCAAACTTGGGCTAATAATAAGTTTTTGCCATTATTTATTTTTCAGATTTGCTTATACTCTGTCAATAGTTTCTATATATTTCAATTTTACATATAACCAATTTTACTTAATCCTTAGAATGTGATTAATGAAGGTTGTGGTTGTTAACATATATACATATATATTTTTTTTGTGTAGAAAATGGTCATAGAGACAAAGAGTGTAGAATTCATGCCTCTCTACCTATCAATTGCGTCTTTCTGCAACGGCGCTTGTTGGACCATCTACTCCCTCCTTAAATTTGACATAAACATTCTCGTAAGTATTCTTTCGGTCTCCCAATTTAGTTTTGCAGCTGTCTCTGCAGGTCGCTTAAACTTTTGGGTCAGATTGGTTACTTGTGTTCTCCGTTCTTTAGACACATTCATTTGTGTTCACACACCCTATGTGTTTCAGGTTCCCAACGGTATTGGGCTTGTGTTCTCTACGATTCAGCTGATACTGTACTTTATCTACTACAAATCGACGGTAGAGATACTGGCGAACCGGAAGAGGGGGAAATCGGCCTGAACGACATTGTGGTCCGCGGGGAGGCGAACAAAGAAGGCAATGGCGGCGTATAAAGGATGTTAGCGATGTGTTCAGTCGAATAGTAGTATGTGTGTTTATGTTTCATGCCTGTTTTGCATGCTCTACATGCAGTGTTGTATGGGCTGGGGGAGAGAGAGGGGTTTGGATTGTAGGGTAAGGTCCCAAACATGACCAAGTCTGTCGTAAACGGGTCAGATTCGGGTTGGATCCGTAACCGCGGGCCCAAAACCGAGCGGGATTATGTGATTTTGTTAGGGAGGGGATGGTCATCATTTTTTTGTTTTTGTTTTTGTTTGAAAGATGAGCTTGCGATCCGTTTTTGGGTTTGTAAATGGATCACAAGTAGGATTGTAATGATTTGAGAATAATTGGGATAATGATCTCCTTCAGTGCTTCTTTTATGTCTCTTTAAGTTAAGCAAAAAATCATTACAATTATTTGTTGCCGTCAAACCAAAATGGGTCTCCTAAGGGAGCGGGTTAGTTCCTTCGAGCAAAAGACCAGTCGATAGGGAGAGAGAAAAAACGTGTTTAGTAGTGGAGCTTACAAAATGTGTTTTTTCCTCTCTCTCTGTTGGGATTTGGTCGAACAAATAGTCCCATATCGGCTAGACGTGGGAATGGTCTTGGGTATATAAGGATTTGGGCAACTTCACCAAGAAGGCTAGTTTTTTGGGATGGTGCCTCAAGTCTTTCAATTGGTATCATGGCTAAATTTAGTCGTGTGTGTGGGTGATGTTCAACGATGTAGATCCCTAATGACGCAAAGGCGCACAATGGGCCTTGCCCATCTCACTGGCCTAAAAAGGCGCAATAGGCCCCTGTGAAGTTAATGATGGGCTCTCGAGAAATTTGACAGTGGTGCTCCTTTGCAAATGGCGCACGCCTGTCACGACTGTAGTTGGTACTTCACATAAGACGTGCCCCTGTGAAGTTAATGATGGGTTCTCGAGAAATTTTGACAGTGGTGCTCCTTTGCAAATGGCGCACGCCTGTCACAATTGCAGTTGGTACATCACATAAGACGTGCCGCCACCTCACGCAGTGAAGAGTTGGATGAAGTGCTCCTTTGCAAATTGGGGGATTTAGATCGAACAAATAATCCCACATCGGCTAGACGTGGGAATGTTCTTGGGTATGTGTAAGGATTTGGGCAACTTCACCTAGGAGTCTAATCTTTTGGGATGGTTCCCCATCGGGCTTTCTATAATCTGCTATGGCGAAAGACTACACATTTTGCTAGGTGATTGGATTTAAATATTGAAATTCCATCTGTCACTGTATTTAGGAAGGATTCAAAATGATGATCTGCCAGTTGAACAGACGTGTTTTGCGACTTGAGCAAACTTTTGTTGTTAATCAAATATGCTAATATACATTTTTGAGAGCTCGAATCCTTCCCACTCAATTACAATCATACATCATTTGAATACAAGGTCAATTCTGTTGAAGTTAACCTATATTATTTCAAGTATGTATAAACCAAAAATTAAGTATTTTAAATAATTTTTTCCCATGCATCAAGTAGGAAAAAAAACGGACACCCTTAATAGTGAGTTGGTTAGTTTAACGATGTGGAACATTTGAAACCTAACAAAAACCGGTTTGTATAAGTTTATTTAGATCATGATCAAATGGCCGAATCAAGAATTTGTATGACTAAAGACATAGATCTAACCAACTCACTACTTTCGGCCGTTCATTTAGTGCCGTTTGATGGATGACTAAAAAATATTCAAAATATTTGATTTTTGATTTTCAATTACTTTAAATAATATAGATCTGTAAATCACCAATTGAAATACAAAATTAAATTTTCTCCCCCTTTATGAAATACCAACTAAAAGGATGCATGGGCTTGATACCAATTTAAAAGTAATCAATTGAAACAAAATTGAAACTCAAGCACTAGCATAAACAAGATTTTGTGAAAAATTTATATCTTAAGCACCAATGAAAGTGTATGAAATAGAATGAGTACCAATCACCAATAGATGATACCAATTGAAAATATACATACACAATAAACATATGAGTATACAAAAAGATCAAAATGATACCAATTGAAAGAGTTCAATGATACCAATTGACATAGCAATGAGTTCAAATGTATACATCATCATATTACAATACCTCCCAATCAAGGTTCAAGTTTTAAATGATTTTCACTTGTAAAGCATACATGAACATGATCTCCCTTCCAACCTCCCATAGAAGGTAGGGGTTTTCAAAAATAGATTTGAAAATGTAGTTTTGTTTGAAAATCACTACCAAATTGAAGAATACGAACTAGTCAAAATGAAAAAAACTTGTTAACTAGTGCGAAATCCTTCAAGTAAGGAATAAACTAAAAATAAATTTCATGAAGCATGAAATCCACATGAAAATCAACACTCTAATTCAATTAGGCATAAATATGACTCATGAAAACAAACATGAGCGAGTAATAAAAGTGAGTGTACATATAAAGTGTGAATATCATAATCATGAAAATTTTTCATTAAGCTCAATTATTCCTTAATCATGAAAACACGAAAATCATCAAAACTTATTTAATCTTCATGGCATATGTATGTCTAATACAAACTAAAGTATACATACATATGCAAAACACAACGAGTCCACAAAGTGTATATGCATGAAGGCACGTGGCTCAAAAGGATAAACATGTATATCTAATAGTTTGGACAAGATAGACATATACATGAAGTTAAACAATTAAACACAAAATCAAGAAAAACTAAATCTTCATCAAAACAAATTTCATTTCATGGTATATGTATGAATTGTCAACGCAATAAGTATACATACATATCCCTAAATACAATTGAGTCCATATATAGATTTGTATGAAAGGCAAATGACTCAAGGGGTATACATGTATATCTTAGATTTTGGCAATAATACACATATACATGAAGTGAAAAACTCATAAAACAAATCTAAAATGGGAATACAAGTTTAAAATGTATGAATCATCAAAACTAGACTATACTAGCACATCTAATGGGTTCAAATAAGCAATCAAGCCCAACTATATATAAATTATTTGTCGCCCATTCTATGAACAAGTATATAACTAGTCTTAATGAAAACTAACATCTAAACAAGTAATCTTAACATGAAGCATCAAAAAAAAATAAGATAAAAATCATCATGATAAAACTAAGACATGATTACTATGTAAATTCACATGTATTAGATTCATGATGTACATTATGGCTTAAACAAAAGTGAGAACACTAAGTATGGGTTCATGCAAGCATGTGTATCTCAAATAATATACATGTATGTTAAGGATCTAATAAATGTAATATTTACACACTAATCCATAGACAATGAAAACATGCTATAAAACATCAATATGAAGGCATGTAAACAATAATAAGGAGTTAAGAGTTGTTACCAAAACCTAGAAGGCAACTCTCCTTGTCTCCTAAACATGGTGGTCATCTCCACCAAATCTTCCCTTGAAAGTGATGCATCCAATTGATTTCCTTTAAGTCCGGAACGCATCCACTCCAAGGTGTCATCACTCTCACGTCATGTGAGAGCCTACACCTACATCAAAAACAATAGGAGGGGTGGTCTTTGGTACCCATATCTTATTGGGTCCATGGGGTTTAGTACCTTCTCTAACCCAAATAAAATTCTTTGCTAAATTTGAAACATTTAATCTATCATAACAAAATTTAGTAAGGTGACCTTTTCGGCCACAATGTGTACAAGTGTACACATGAGCATACATGTGAGAAGTGTGTCCGTGAGGAGCATGTGTATGCCGTGGAGGGTGTGCATGCATAAAAGTTGGAACTTGTTTCTTTCGAACCAAGGATTCCAAGCGTGAGTGGTTCATGGCACATTGGCTCATAGTGGAGCCCAAATAATCCATTCTCTTCTTTAACATACAAATATCATCATTGATCTTAGAAGAAGAGGTACATGCATTAGGTAGACTAGATGAAGAAGCTACACTAGCATGGCAAACATGTGCATCCATCTTATTTTACAAAACAACATTTTTCTTTAAACACACATCTAAATCATTTGAAATGGAAATAATTTTGTTTTTCAAATCAACATTCTCTTTTAAAACAAAATCAATTTTGGAAGACAAATTTTTATTTTTCTTCAAAAGAGTTTCACAATCATTTTTAGATTTTAAAAATTCATTTTCTTTAAGTGCAAGTTCCAATTGAGATCTCAATGCATCCCTTTCATTATAGACCTCAACCTTCTCTTGCAAAACACAATCAAGTCTAGAATGCAAATATTTATTTTCTTTTTCAATTTCTAGACTTTTCTTTTTCAAAACTTTATATTTTTCTATTAATTTTTCACATACAATAGATAGTTCTTCATTTAAAGCATGGGGATCAATATTATCATCACATGAAGAACTAGCACTATCATCACAATCTAAGTGGGGTTCCGAATGTACCTCAAGGGAGTCATTCCCTTGGACCATGAAGCATTGTGACTCGGACTCTCCACTAGATTCCTCTTCTTGAATTTGCACTTGAAGCTCGGAGGTGGTGGTGGTTGTTGTCAACTTGTTTCACACTGCAAAAGCGGAATCAAGGTTAGAAACACACATAAGATAATCTTTAGGTAATGTGCTTCTAATGGCCTCTAGGGCTTGTGCATTGGCCCCTATATGATTGCTATCACTAAGGAAGGATTCCTTGGTAATAGCAAGATAAACTTTATGACCTAGGGTTTGTAATAAACGGTCATCCTAATTTTCCAAACATGAATGTTGGAAGGGTCATACATAGGTGGGGTCATGAAGGCCATGGTAAACTAAATGTGTGCAAGCAAGTAAATACAAACAAGATTAGCCTAAAATGAGGATCTTTAACTCTAGGTTGTTAGACCAAAAATCAGAGCACTTGGCTCTGATACCAATTGAAAAGGGAACACCTAGAGGGAGGGGTGAATAGGTGTTAGTGCTAATCTAAAACTAAATGCAAAACTAAGTGCGCTAAATGCGGAAGCTAATGCAAATGTTGCACAAACTAATACAATACAACAAGTGTAGCCGAATTCCCCTTGCGAGGCTCTGGACTAACTCCTCTTGATTCCCCTTGAAATGGGTTGAGGCGCTATGTGAAGCTCTTGTTGGATGAGTATAAGTTAGGCACACACACAAGCAATCCAAGCAATGTGCACACACAATCAAGCCAAGCAATCAAGGATATAGCAATATGAATATATGCAAGGCAACACAAGCAAATAGCTATGGCAATATGAATTATGCTCAACACAAGAAAATATGGTATGATGATAAGAATGATGCTTTGCACAATTATAAGAGAGAGAGATAGAGAGACAATGGATCAAAACGCAAACACCAAGATATGTTACGAGGTTCGAGCACCTTGCTCTACATCCCCGCCTACACCACCGTGTAGGATTTCCAATCCACTATCTCCCACCGAGGGAACCTCTACCGAAGAGGATTTGTTACAACACTTAGGAGTACCAAACTCCTCTCTCAAACAACCACCTCACAACCGAGGGGTAGGCCCGTAGCCAACTCAACAACCAACACCTCTACCGAAGAGGGTTTACAACCAAACTCCACCTCTCACTAGAGGGAGCAAACCAATCACCCGATCACCTCAAAGTACAAGGATGAAATCTTTGGTGATCTACAACACTTTGATCACCAATTACAAACTCTCACTACAACACTCTCCTATAGGATAGATATAACAATGGATGCTCAAGTGTGGTGTGAGAAAATCAAGGATTAGAAAGGTGGAGGAAAAACTCAAAGAATCACACTTTAAATTACTCTTGATAAATTCTTCCCTTTTGATTGGAAGTATTTGCACTCAAATATGTGGAGAAAACTCTGTTAAAAGGATGGGAAAAACTGGCTTAGAAATCTCCAAAATCTTGGCTCAAAAATAATGACCAACCCCCTTTTTATAGAGGTCAGAAAAATGTGACCGTTGGGGTCTGTCAGAGCTGCCGGTCGACCGCCCCGGTCGACCGCCAACGTCGAAAATCCGACCGTTGGAGCCTCCGGTCGACCGCCCGGTCGACCCAGAAATCCAGAGAGCAAACTCTCTGCAGCGGTCGACCGTCCGGTCGACCGGACCACTGTGCTGACAGACACGCACAAGTCTGTGCACGTCGGTCGACCGTGGGTCGACCGGCCATGGTGCGGTCGACCGCTCGGTCGACCGACCAGCCTGTCAGCCAGTTCCAGGTCTGGAAAACTGGTTTAAAATATTTTTTAAAATCTTTTAACACTTATAAAATTTCATAAACTTGTTTTAATCATTCTATATTGAAAACCAAACTTGACAAAAATTTTCAAGACATATATCAACATATTCATATCATTTCAGCGTCTTGCAAATTTTATCAAAATCAAAACATGTATTTTTCAAACTTGGTTTTCATAACTTCACAAAATATAAAAACAAGATATTTGATTTCATTTTAAAGTATAGTGTGTATGGATATGATCCACTACACAATCATAATGTAATATCTATGTTTTTGACATTAAGCTCTAAACTTGGTATGGTTGAAAAGATATACATGATAGAAATACCAAAAACTAAGATATATATATTGTCACAAAGAAAATCTTTTACTAAATAAAAATTCTTTTATAAACATAAAAATCTTTTATGAAAGCAATTCTATCAAGAGTTCTATCAGAGTGTGTGTGTAAGATGTACTTGAGCAATCCACCAACTATCTATCCTTTACATTTTTACTAAAACAAAAACTAAATCTTATACCTAGACACAAGTCTTCATCTTCTTGAAGTCTTCACTTGAAGGCTTCTCATCTTCTTGACTTGGTCCAAGCTTGATCCAAAACTCCTTGGATCACACCGTGCTAGCTCCAAATCTTGATATTTTTGTCCTTTGTTGAGCTATGCACCTACTAAGATCTTGATAATGAATCTGTCACTAATTAAACACAAGATCATTAGTAAACATAACTTCATGAGTTGATCATCATCAAAACTAGGGTGATAGGCCTTTGGGCCAACAAGATCAACTTAAACGGATTGAATCTTATATTTGAATGTCGGATGTTGGTATTTGAATGAGAAAGATTCAAACTCTACTCTTTGGCCTGTTTATTTTGCCGCAAAACGTCACAAGTCGCAAGTCGTAAAACTTCTTTTCTATTTTTCCTGTTTGTTTGGCTGAAAAATAACTTGCAAAATGCAACTCTTATTTTCCCACTTGCAGTTGCT